>OVAY01000037.1:0-41021 GCA_900406395.1 Kernera saxatilis
TATTTATAGCTTTTTATCTTTGCTATGTAAACGTAGCTTTTGAGAATTAATTAACAGAGAGATTTTTCTCGTATTCCTTGGAATCGATTTGATTAATTTCATCGTTTCAGGAAGCAGGTCTCTAGAGGTTCTTTGAATCCCTAGATTGAGCTGAATTCTGTTCTTACCCTCCATCAATTGGCTTGTTTTAGAGTTAAAGATAAAATTGTATATCCTACCGTATATGTGGCATTCACGGTAAAATTGTCTTAAAGAATGGACGTAGAGAGTATCTTGATAGCCTTCAAAACTACACCGATAAAATGTTGATCCATCGGCATTGTTTCTCACAGCCACGGCCTGGTGCTTCTCTGGTCCAGCTGTGTTTCGGAACGTCACATCAACTGCAACAAATCGGTCTCCGACCACCGCTATAAACACCAGTGAAATTCATTATTAATATAAATAGATTTTAAGAAAAATATTTAGGAGTCAAACCATTCGAAATGTATAGAAAACGTAAGAATATATATATGAAAATACTTACCAAAGGTCGAAGAATTATAAGTAGTCCAACCATCGATAAAGCTGTGGTTGCCAGAAATTATGGTTTTATTGATTCCATCTCCAATAAGCATTATGTTCCTTTTTTTATTTGAAATGACAATATATTCTTCGTAAAGACCTTCCCTTGCATAGATGACGAAGTAGCCTTCCTCCGATAACGTGTGGTTAGGTGCGGCAGCGACGGCCTCGGTTATGGTGGTGAAGTTGTCGCTTTCATAAGGACCGACGATCACTGCTTCCCTTACGAGGATCGAGCCACCGCTCGTTTCCCCTAGCTCACCTAATTTCCTGTCAGCTTTACGGCAATCCTTGCTCTTGTCGCATGTTTTGCGTAAAACCTACAAATTAATTACTTTAATGTTAGTTTTAGATGCTTATGATAATAGTACAATTATGCAGATTTCCCCGAATCCATGTGAGAGCATTGATTGGTCCGGAAAAATCATGTGGACCCATGTGATTTTATTCGCATATCTTTCGTTATTTTTGTGTGAAGAATTCATATAATTAATGTTTGTAGTTTTTAAGTTGAAAGTCAAAAGTCAAACGCTTTTCCCCCGCTTTTCGATATATTCACACAGTTTCGTTGACTTTTTATTCGAAGTATGTGACTAGCTTATTTGGCCATGTGCCATTATTGAGTGTCCTAAATATGTAAACTCAAAACTATTTGAACGGAATGTGCAGATTTAAGTTAAACAAAACTTTTAAAGTTATGCATTTTTTGGTTCATAAGATACTTTAATATTTAGGATTGTAACATATCATTCTTCGTATACAGTACTTAGATAATATGATGATTTGTTACGTAATGTTTATATTTTTTATTTTCACATACGTGTTCATTATTAGTTATTCAGAACATAAGAACAGATTCAATATAATTAACAATCTTGAAGAATATGAAAGTCCATTAAACTATAATACTTAATTTATATCTATCTATCTAACAATTTCTTATGATTTCAAAACATTCCAACATAATAGGGTGATCGATTCTACAGTCTGGGTTTTTTTTGCCTATATTGTTTAATAATCATATTTTATTTAGAAACCTAAGAAAAATAAAAATAAAAGAGAGATAAAGTGAACGAAATTTACCTTAATCAAAGTCTCGAGCGGTTCGCGAACTGGTTTGTTACCACCACCAAAGATTTTCCCCTTGGATCCTTTATACCTCTTCAGATTACGCTTAAGCGCGTGACTCACAAGCCCCAACGATACACTGTAGAGGCGCGTGAGATTCCCCAACGGCGACCCAATCGCTGTCGCAAACGCACTCTTCGCGTCCTCAAGACCGTCGAGGCACGTCTGCTGATTCGTCACAACGCCGCCGAGAAGACTCGTCACACGATCAACGAGCGCCTCCGTCATTAGCTCCGCCGCTTTCAGCTCCTCCGAAACCGTTTCAAGGTAATCAACGTTAAGCTCCGCAAGATCGCCGCAATCAGCCACCGCACTGACCTCTTCCGCCGTGGAAACGCCTCCACGTGCCGGGCAAAGCGGTTGATGACTTTGGAGAGGCGACGAGCTTGTTTGAGGCATTGCTTGAGTGTGAACTTTCCGTAACGGTAAGGATCGGACGGTGACGATTTGAAGGCGGAGAGGATCGTGCGGCAGAGCTTTGGGTAAGGAGTGGATTTACAAGCGATGTTTGCTTGTTGTGACGGAGGCTGTGATGGAGACTGCGATGGAGGCTGTGACGGAGGTTGTGATGGAGGCTGCGATGGAGGTTGTGATGAAGGTTGTGATGGAGGCTGCGATGGAGGTTGTGTCGGTGGCTGTAATGGAGGCTGTGACGGAGGCTGCGTCGGTGAGATTAGCAAAGCCCATGACAGACAGAGAAGAGTCAGGAACAAGAGAGATGAACAGAAGTGTTGTGTTTGCATTTTTAGTTTAGTTTCTGAGTTTTTTTAGTTCTTCCTTCTTGATGTCTACTGAAAGCTTGTCCTATTCAAAGTATGCATGGTAGAAGATATATATAGGTATACACACTATATTTATAATGCATGGTTAGAGAGAGAAACTAATAAATAATGTAATGCATGTTGCCTTGTTTAGGAATTATTAGTCCGAGGGAAAATTATACATAAATTTATGAAATTATATATATAGGCACGTATATATCATTACATTTTTATCAAATAATGGACTTTTCCAAAAGGAGTGCAACAGATTGTCGAGTCGTACATTGACCAAAATATATGGATGTTAATGTATGATATGGTCCAAATTTCGAAATAAGATGGTGGCTTGTTATATGACTTTAGAGTCGAACCTACGTTCATAGCAACTTTAGAGCGAATTTTTCAAAAGTAGTTTTTGACAAAAAAAAATCTCATACAAAAACATATCATTGTTTTCTTACCAAATATCTGCAAACTAAAGCGCTGTCAGAGCAAAAGCACCTTAATTCCAGAAAATCAATTTTCTTGATCCCTAAGAGTTCACAATCACTTGTTATAATCCTACAGTGGATAAAATAGACTATATAATAGGTTAACAAAATTAAAACCAATAATAATGTCTTTCATTCAAATATTAAAATGATTCATACATTGTTACTTCTCCAAATCCACCAAATAGCAATAATAAGAAGAATAGAGAGCAATCGCTTTGGCCAATGAATCAGCACAATGGTTGTCCTCCCTTCTCGTGAAACTGAACCTTACCCTTAACCTTCCTTGCCTTGTCCCTAGAATCTCAGATGTGAAAGTTTTTATCATTGGCCAAAGACTTGGTTCGTTAATAATAATGTCTATAATTCAGAAACCATAACCTTAGTTGATTCATTTGAATGAAGTTTTTTTTTTGTAAATCTTCATTTGAATGAAGTTAAATTGAATACATACTATGGATATACACTTATGCATATAACCTTAGTTGCTTTGAAAAAGATAAATCAAACGTTATTATTGAAAAGAACATTAATTTTTTAATCACAATATATAGAGAATATTGATTTGTAAGAAATGATTCAGTGTAACACAAAAGAAAAGCATTTATTATTTGGCAGTCAATCAAATTAAAGAGCTGGCTTTATTTTGTTTTGTTGGCATTGTGATACAAACCGGAAGACTTGCCGAGTTTTTTGGTTTGGTCGGTCAAATATTACTAACGAAAATCGGTCTAGTGTTCACCTTTTTCACAACACAACGTAATTTAAATACTCTAGACACTTCGAAAGGTCCACTAGTGGCGATATCGTAATAAATGTAAACTGTCTGGCCTATTGTCTCCTAGTTCCGGTTTTACCCTCGCAAACCTCAACGTTGACGATAAACACGGCGCAGACCGGCCGGTGATCGGAGAAACGCGACTCGCCACGCACGTACGAGAGCTGCCGGATTCCATCCCCGTGCCAGAGAATCCGATCGCACCTGACGAAATATGAGATAAAACGGTTCAGCTTAACCGAACCGAAACCAATCGAATTCAAAATAGAATTTAACCGGTTAAATTATACCAGGCCGGAGTTCTTCTCTTGTTCTTCTTCTCTTTGGTTGTATCTCCGGCATAAGCATCCGAGTTATAAGAGTACTTATAAGTCGGTGCGAAGAAGATTTTGCCTTCGTGCCATCCTTTAAACACTCGTCCTGCGTCTCTTTCAATCTTTAGCTGTAATGGATTTCATAACCAATAAACCGGTTTAGTTATTCTTGAGTAGTAATCAACCTAAAATTTGGTTTCTTGGATGAAAAGGAACAGTTAGTGAAACCTGATCTTTGTTGAGAAGAGCGTCCCAAGCGTTTTTATCCAAGAGCGTCTTTGTTTCTGAGTAACTTAAAGCTATTCTGTAGTTCAAATCTCCGAGCCAAATGACCCGACTGCGAGTAAAATGCGATAAGATCAACCAAAAGAGAATACAGTGAATCGAAGAAGATTGTTAGGAACTTCACATCGGAAGTGAGATGTGGTCTAAAGTAATATAAGACAAGATACAACCCACTCGTTGCTAATTGATTTTTATTCCATAAATATGTGATCGCAAATCTTACTCGTGCTTAGTGATTCGATCGGGGACACGGGTGAAAGACGTTCTGCAGATTCTGGGGAAAGTTGTGTTCTTGAGAATCTCGTTTACATCTGAGTTTCTGCGACGTTCGTCTCCTTCTCTCTCGCCGGATGCTAGATGACTGCAAATGAAGCAGAAGCTCGTCTTGTAGAGCTGCAAACTCACAGCTATGCATCCCTTTGATGAAGAAGACAAAGAAAGAGATCAGAAACAGAGTCTCTTTTTTTTTTAATCTTTCTTTTTTTGGTTTGAAGTGCTCAGTGGTAAAGTACTGTACCTTGTTTCCTAAGCAACCCATGATTCCGCGGGTGACACAGGAGATTCTGAGATGAGTAACATGTTGAATAAGTTCCTTTCTCATCCACACAGTGAGGAATATTCCCACCATTTGCTTTGATGCCACTAAACCATACTTCATCAACATCTGGTTGCTTACAAGAGAAGCAACCTTACCTCCTCCTTCCTCGTCTTCTTCATCATCATCGTCATCTTCGTCTTCTTCTTCTTCGTCATCATCAGAAAGTAAACCCGCTTGGTTAACCAGATATTCCGGACATCTAAAACAAGATTCTCTCCCGTACTTTTTCGCAATCTCTTCAGAGAAGGAATTGCAGTTACAGATCTTCAGCTTTCTCCTGCAGTCTGTTCTGAAACTCTCACTGATCTTCTTCAAAGAAGGTTTCGCAAAGAACATCGATCCAGCGCCAAAAGAAGGGGTTTTAGGGCCAAGTCTTCCACCAGAGGATGATGATGATTTGTTCAAGGATTGATTGATCATAGCTAGCCATTTCGCAGCAGGCTCGTTATCTCCAAGCACAAGGACATTTCCAGCATTCAATGGAACAATCTCCTGAAAACTATGAAAAAAAGAAAAAATCGATAACCCCAAGACAGAGATCTATGCAATACTCAGAGAAATCAAGAAAACAAATTACCCTAAAACGTATATATCGAATTCGCTGTGGACGTGAAGCAAAGCGTCAAGATCAAGACCAGAGTGTGGAGATTTTCCTCCCACGTTCCATGTTGCCACAAAGACTCTTCATATGGTCACAAAACAAAATATTTAGAAATTGAAAACAGAGCATCTCTGTTTCGAAGGAAATAAAAAGAAGATTTTTATTACAGAACAAATCAAGAATCTATCCAAACAGAAAAACACTAACACATATGTATATATATATATACCTCAAGGATTGGAGTTGCTGAGTGGGCATTGAAGATCTGAGATTGCTTGAATCTAACAGAGATTCAACTACTATCTCGGATTGAGACTCTGCAAAAATTAAGACAAAAGTCCAAACAATATCTGCAAAATATGAGACAGAGACAAAACAAATTCTAAAGCTAAACATAGACACACAGAAACACATATATGTATATATACAGAGTGACATACTATTAAATATATAGCGTGGATCCGACATGTTTTCTTTTCAAGAATTAAAGGGACTTTCTTTGGAGGGTTCTCATGGTATGTGGGAGAATTCAAAAGCTTTCTTCTTCAAGTTTGGTCTCCGAACACAAAAGAATTAAAAAGAAACTACAGCAGCATAAGGAAGAATTCAATTGCAAAGGGGGCTTTTTCTTGTCATTAATTTATTTTGTTTTATGCAAGGCTTCGGTGTTCAATCCGTTTTTCATATATTTTATATTTAAAAAAAAGAAGAGGTCTTTATCAGTTTAAGAAGCAAAGATAAGAAAGAATTAAAATATTTGAAAGAATATATTCTAAAAAGTCTGAAATCAAGAACACTGTTCCCTTTCTTTGATACTTATATGCCCCTGTTTCTTTGTTGTTTTATTATACAAATCTTCTTCTTCCTTTTCATCTCCTTTTTTTATTTATTATATGGTGTATAGAGCTTAGATTACATTATGTACGAATCCTTTTGATGCGTCCTTTGACCGAACTTTGATTACTTCTATTAGAAAGTAACGTTTTTAGTGCAATATGAATAAATGTGTAATTGTGTATATATCGAGAGGCTAGAGCTCTCCGTTCAATTTGGTTTGATTTGTTTTTTTATCATTTTTATCGAGTCAAGTAAAGAAACTGAATTTAAGCAATTCTACTTTAGTTTGGTGTACTTTTGGTTTTAAAATAAGACGTATTTTTTTTTTTTTAACATCATAAAACGTATTTTTTATTCGACGATTTTAAGTGCAAATTAACTCGCTGATTCGGTAATTTACTGATTTTCTTTTCGACTTTGGTTATCGTTTTCCGAATAATTGAATTAGTTGGCAGGTTAGATTTGATTTAAATTGAGTATGACATTTAGGCATAGGTGTATATTCTGTACAAACAAAACCAAGTTGGTGATATTCTTTTAAGATGATGTTAATTAAAATTATCATATCGACTCTATAAGATAGGTAAGATGCGTTTGGAATAACAACAAATCAGTTGGATTTCTTTAAGTGGTCTTATACATTGCATCGGCATTACATTATTTTGTGCAAAAATCACACTTAAAATACGGATCAGGGACAGCAAAATAATCTAACCAAACTAAACCAAGCCTAAAAGTGAAACCAAATAAGCTAAACCGTATTTGGATTATGTTCATCTTCTGAACCGAATAAATCAAAATTTCAGACAAAACCTATAGAATCGGAATAAAAATTCTCCCGATGAGATGGCTACTCTACATAGATAACCTAATTACTTCTGGTTTTATTATTCCCGATTCACAAATTTATGAATTCTGAAAAAACAAAAGAAACGAAAAGGTAGCACAATGAAGACGAGTAAAACCAAACAATTCTCTACTAATCCTATCGCAGAATCTGGTTTTTCTTTCCAAAAAACAGGCAACAAAAGAGATGTGGACGAATGAATGATACAAAACACAAGAGGTTTAACAGTTCCAGGTGAATTGTCCTGATCAAGGCTGGCTTTCCACAACAGAGACTGGGTCTTGTGCACGCCCATGAACCCTGAACCGGTAGATGCAAGTGTGGGAGTCGCTTCCGTGGTTGGAGGTGAAGTCCAGCCTGATAGTATCAACCAGACCAGAGTGTGATGAATCTAAGACGTTGAACGTCTGTGCGTTTGACCTGTCTAGGTCGTAAGTGAACTCTGCTAGATGTTGCGTCTTCTCTGTCTCGACTGAGGATTCCTGTCCTTTCCCTTGCCGCCATCCTGATACGAGACAATCTTTTGGAGCACTCGATCTGTCGTACGCCACGCTCTGTTCATTTTCACAATGCACGAATCCATCAGGTCAGTGTATATTCTCTTCAAAATTAGACCCAAAAATGATCAGAGATTGACTTTAAACAGTGAAAACCCGTAAGTAATGCGCTTATCCAACCATCTTAATTTTTTTTCATTTCCCTCTGTTTCTGTCATTGAAATAATCCCAAACTACAAATAACAGTCCTGGTAATTGAAAATAGAAACAGAAAATAAAACAAAAACATCAAAAGATCCATTTATGCATACTGTTGAACTCTTTGACAAAGATTTGAGATCCTTTGATAGAGTGGCACTGTGTAATGAATTCCGGAAAAAGAATACAAGAGAAAACAGGCCAAAGGTCTTAAAGAAACTCCTAAAGGTAAGTAACACGCAGAGAACTGGAGAAGTATGACAAAACCTACTGGATGATGGAATAAGAAACTTATTAAGGAACCTCGAGAATATTACAGTGCATATCTTTACAGCTACTGACCTAAACTAAACCCTAGGCTAAACCAAACAATTTCATAAATTATGTGTCTTGCCTCTACTGTCACAACGAAAATTCCATCATTTTACCAGGCATCTCAGTATCAAACCATTTTACACAGACACTCCTGTATGTGAGCACACAAGAAGAAAGCTGATACTAAGATAAAAATCTTTTGCAGTGCAAGTAGCATTACCTTAGCTACATGCTCCAAGGTGAAAGACTCTGGTACGATTGGTCCTCTCAGCCTGATTTGAACATAGCCATTGCTACCTTTCAGAGCAAAACACTGTCCAGGCTCCCCAAAACTCGGAGATAACATCTTGACCGCATTGGTATGAGCACGTCGACTATTTGTCGCAAACCAGTTACTCCCTTTTCCAACAAGATAAGGATCTGAATGCTGCATCACAAAAGCACCACCAGACGCCAATGCGTAGTCTACTCGACCAAGGCCATCTGCAGCATGCTTTTCAATCTCCTTCTCCATGATATCACGAGCATAAGCCCTTAATTCATCGATGCTCACCTCGCTAAAAGCAGAGTCATCGACATTACCCTTCTTCAATTCCTCATAAATCTTGTCTAACTCATCTCGCGTCGCCCAAGGTTTAGCATTTACTTCTTCTACTGACTTCTCTAATGAGTCGGTCCTAGACTCTATCTTCTTCAACTCACTCTGGAATGCAGAAGATTTGGTCTCGAATTCTTGCCTCAGCGCTTTCGCTTCCCTTTTTATCTTCTTATCAAGTAATTCGACTTGAACCTGCATCGTATTTGTCGTGGTCTTCACAAGACCATCTACTTCCGCAATTCGGCTCTCCAATCCCGAGAACGCCATTTCCATTTCAAAGGAAGAAGAAGTCGGTGAGGCCGGAGACGAAACTTTCAGAATCACTTTTCTCGTCACCTGAATTAATCCAACAATGATCAGAAGAGCCCCAAGCTGCTTCGCGAAAATTCTCACCACCCTCTTCCATCGCGCTTTCTCGGGCTTCGGAGTCGCGACTTTCCGCGTCCGGCGCTGCGTGGCGGTTGTGTTGGTACCCGTCGCGGCGGAACCCGACCTCCTCGATACCGGACCTAAGTCTTGGCCGTGAGATCGATCAACGACAGCCTGGATCAGATCTCTGCTCGTACCACCGGCTTCCCCGACGCCACCGTTTGCAAGCGATTCGCTTGGCGGGTAATCAAAGTTGGACTTCTTCTCTCCGGCAATAACCGGCGTCAGTCTTGCAGCCGTCGCCGGATTAGCGGTGATCGACACCGTTGATGCCGACATTTGATCTGGGTTTGACTACACAATCGAACCCCCTTGAAAAGCAAACGCTTTTGACAATCAAAAACCCTAATTCCACTACAGAGAGTTGGAAGATTGGAAAAACTTGTTTGAAATTGAGGGAGAAAAAACGATGTCTCTGCAGATTCAATTTCAAAAACTCCGAACCGTCTTCTCCGTTTGCCCAATTCCTTTTGACGTCGTTTCTTGGTTCCTCTCTAATCTTTTTTCTTTTTCGAATTTTACTTTTTCTTCTTTTTTTTTAACATATTTTTTTTTTCAAATGGTAAGGATAACCGCACCGGTTTACCTTACCATTTATGGTATCATCTCTTCTTCGTAATCATTTATCAAGAGGTCTTAATTACGGGATTATCGCTCTGAATAGTGATTCATCAAGAGATAATTACTAGGTTGCAAAAGAAAACTCAAAAGACATAAAAGTTCCCTCTTGGGTTGTTGCCAGAAAAAAAGCTTCCTCGGTAAAATCCACATTTCTTCAGTTATCACAATTTAACTACAGAAAATCTCTCAGACAAACAAACAAACCAAACAAAACCCGAGTTAAGACCTTCGACTTGCTAAACCGGAGTCCCGCATCTCCCACGCCGGTTTACTCTCTCTAGCAACATCCGACTTGATTGCTCGAACCAATGGCTTCATGACTAACAGGTACTGCAATTCAAACCATAAAAAAAATGAATCATGAAACAACTGTTCTTGGATTAACAAAAAATGGTATAATCAAGTCTCTAGTTTGTTACTGAATGGTTCATAGGCTTACTTGGAATGCAAAGATTAAAGGAATTAGTCGTTTTCCTCTTTCGTTTGGGTTTGGCCCTTCGACCAGTTTCTTGTCAACGTGAATCGGCTTGTTGCCATTAAAGGAGATCTCGGTGATTGTCCTGTACAGATTGGGAATCCACGCAGTTCCGTCTGGAAGAATCTGTCACAGGTTTTGGAAAAACCAAACACAAGATTGGCCCAACTAAAAGATGCAGGAAATACATAACATGGAAGAAAGAAACCAATCAACTGACCTTTTCATCACTTTCATTCTTATGACATCTTCCGCTGTTCTCAACAAGAATGACGGGAACAGATGAACCCTAGAACAAAAGATTCAGAGGTTAATGGAACCTATTAACCTGACTATTACCAAAGTAGGAACCCGCAATACCTGCATATCCTGCTTCTTCAGTTGAGCGCCTGCACGGATAACTTTCAGAAGAGCATCGGATCTTCTGGAGACAAACAGATCATAATTTAATCCGTCCGGTGGAGAGAACTGAGCATGTGTGAGGACAAGAGCAGCCTTTTTCCATATCTCTTTACCAAATGCATCGGTTATAGCTGTGACAACCTGCCTATCCAAATCATCCACCCGATATACATCCAAACGGTCTACGTATAGTAGCACATCTATAGTCTTGTTCAGGAGAAATCTGTTCAAATTCAAAGCCGGCCAATCCAAATTACCATACACGAAAGAAATAAGCCCCAAATTAGGAGATGAAATTGTTAGAACTGGAAACAGTGCAACAAACCCTTTGATAAGGTTTATAGCTTGATCGTTCACATATCCTCCCTCAATAAGACCAGGAGTGTCGATGATATTTAATGTAAAACCCGACCTTGAGCGAGAGACCAAGGACGGCCTCAGTCCTTCAGACTACAAAGAGGGAAACCAAAACACTTTACATAAGAAAATCTACAGGAAATTTAGTCAATAGTCACGAAGAAAGCGATAAGAAGAGCATTAAACTTGGCACCTGGAAAGTACTAACTGCAGCAGCTTTCTCGCCTATAACTGAATTCACAGTTGATGACTTTCCAACACCACCTTTCCCCATTACAAGTACTGTTAGCGAGCTCACATCCTACACCATTTTTGTTTTCCACAAAAACAACTAAAACCAGAGGTACATGAAACAAGAAACAAGCAGAAAGTGGATAAAGCTAGAAACAAGAACGGGACCTCTTCTTTATACTTCCCAAGGATCTCGAGCAATTTCGATTGAGTAGCAGCTGGGAACTGCTGGATACCAATCCATTCACGAGACATTTGTAAAGCTGCCATGGACTTCAAATCCTTGTCCTACACTTTGAGGAAAGCAAAAAAAGATCACTAAAGAGTAGACTTAATCATCTGCTAAAACCTAAACAATCAGAAGACCAAAGAACAAAACTTGATCACCTACGAACAAAATGCTTAATCACCCATACAAGCAAAAGCTGTCTGATTCCACTACCTGAATCAATCCTATGACTTTCTATCATGTAAATTCTCTGGAAACCAAAAGGTAGCGAATTTTTGTACTAACACAAACCCTTGAGCCTCATCTTGATTTGTCGTTGTCTCCATCAGTTTTCTTCCAGATCTTTTATAGGAACATAATCGTATTGCTCTAGGAACGACATGGCGTCAGTGGGCATACCGAGAACTAATAACCTTAAGCACTGATTAAGATTCACTAATCGAGTATTGAGAAATAATCCCAATCCAAAACCCTGAACTGGGTCAAAAGCCGACAGATCAAATGAGCATAACTTAGATCAAGTGAACAAGTGAAAACCGAAGAGAGCGACGAAGAAAAAGAAAGACAGAGAGAGAGAGAGAGAGTAACCTGACGGAGCTTGAGTTATCAGTGGCGGATATTCGTCGCCGGATTCGCTGACCTCGAATCAAATTGAAACCCTAGAAATGAAATTGACTTTTGAAGATGATTGATTGCTACAAGCCTCCAATGTGAGTAGAGTGAGTACATTACTTTCAAGTTTCAACCGGACTAAACCGAGTACATTACTTTAAAGTTTCAACCGGACTAAACCGAATGTCGGTCTTCACCATAACCAGAAACAATTACGAATTTGCCGTTTTGGCATTTTTCATAATTACATGATGTGAAGATTTATGGATACGATGGGCTGAAATAAGGAACTGAAATGACCCAAAATACTTGTAGTTCTCATTTTGTTGATCTTCTTCTTCTTCACTATTTAATCTAAACTCCATTCATCTTTTTACTCAGCGAGCTTCTGAAGAACTGGTGATTCTCACCTTTGATCAGTCCCAGGTATCGTCTTGTTCTCTCGCTCTTCGCCTTCATTTCTGGTCATGTTTTTGGATCTCCTTTGTAGGAATCTTCTTTCTGCCTGCATTTCTGTGGAAGTTTTTTTGGATCTCCATTTTAGTAATTTTCTCCTCCTTCTAAATTTCGCGCGGAAGCCTTTGCGATCTTGTGTTGCCTGAATTTTACTCGCTTGTATTGATTTGATTCTACAGTTATGTTTCTCGATCCTATGCCTCTTAGATCCGATCCGTTGAATCTGCGGGATTCTTTCGAATTTATTTGTCCTTCAATGGGTTTCTTTTGGTTTCGTGTATTCGTTCAACTACCAGATGCGAGATCTCTTCACTTTTACGCGATTTATGATTCCGAAGATCAAATCTCGTTTGTTCTTTTTGATCTCGTGGTTAATTTTTAGGCATTGTGGTTACCGCACGAACTGGATTTACTTAACTGTTGGTTCTTTGTATTTCAGATTCACATCGCCTTTCTCATAGCTGCTGGGATTGTTAGAACCTGAAAAGCAAATCAAAATGGTATTGAGTTCTATTTTATGATTTGTAAATATATATATTTTTTGTGCATCTTCAGAATTTGTTGTTTAGTGTTTGGTGAGTTTTCTAGTCTGATTATTGGCACCTTGCTAAAGTCGTAACCTGTGGTTTATTTAGGTCGTGCTTGCTGCCTCCATTGTGAGCAAGTCTGGAAAAGGTGAATGCTTCGTGTATTACAAATGTCATTCCATGGTTATATATACATGCTCATTGATAAACAAAAATCACTGTTCCACCTTCTCTCATTTTTCAACATTTATGCGTTTTCCCTAACTTTGTTCTTCTATATAGTGCTTCTTTCCAGACAATCTGTGGATATGTCCCGTATCAGAATTGAAGGTCTACTTGCAGCTTTTCCTAAGCTGGTTGGCATGGGCAAGCAGCATACCTATATTGAGACAGATAATGTGAGATATGTATATCAGCCTATTGAAGTTCTGTTCCTGCTTCTTGTTACAACTAAGCAGAGCAACATTCTAGAAGATCTGGACACCCTCAGGCTGCTCTCCAAACTTGTATGCTTCTTTCTTCATTTATTTTTACGGCAATTTTATTCTAGGAGATTATTTCCTTGAGTCTGCATGTGTATTGGTAATTTTGAAAGTGAGTGTGCCTACTTCTGTTAGTACCTTATCTTCATTGAAGCCTGGCAGCTCTTATTTTCCTCAAATTTAGTTTCCAAATGAGGGCGGGTTGAAATTTACATTTCAAAAAATTTCCGTACAGACGAAGTCTGGGCATGCCGTTTGATCATTTGACTGTTTCTAGGTACCGGAGTATTCCGTGTCTTTAGATGAAGAAGGGATTCGCAGTGCTGCTTTTGAGCTGATATTTGCTTTTGATGAAGTCATATCTCTTGGGCACAAGGAAAGTGTGACAGTTGCCCAGGTGAAGCAGTACTGTGAAATGGAAAGTCATGAGGAGAAGTTGCATAAACTGGTAATGCAGAGCAAGATCAATGACACTAAAGACGTGATGAAGCGTAAGGCTAATGAGATTGACAAAAGCAAGGTACATGACAGGAGCGCACCCTGGTTTTTTTTGTTATTTTTGTAACTCCTATTAATATTTCTTATGCAATTCTCAGATTGAAAAGAATAGAGGTGATCTTAAGGGAGGATTTTCGTCTATGAGTTCAATGGGATCTGGAAGACTTGAAAGTGGTTTCAATGACTTGAGCATATCCAGTGGTGGTGGCGGTGGTTTTGGAAGTGGTTCTGGGTTTGGCATGATTTCAGATGTTGAGCCTATCAATACCAAGGCGAAAGGTTAGTGTGCTTTAACTAGTGGATCCTTCACAGCTGACCCTTTAATCCTGAGTATATTTAAATAAAAATGCCCCAGTTCCTTCTATTGTTTGCTCAGCGCCTCTATTTCCTGATTGACCTCACAGATCGATCACGGTCTTCTGTTACTGCTCCTCCTAAGAGTTCTGGCATGAAACTTGGCAAGTCGGGAAAGAACCAGTTAATGGAATCCCTTAAAGCAGAAGGTGAAGACATCATTGAAGATGTTAAGCCTACTGGCCAAACCAGAGCAGCTGCCCCAGCTCCAACTGATCCTTTCACACTAACTGTCGAAGAGAAGCTCAATGTTGCATTGAGACGAGATGGTGGACTCAGTAGCTTTGATATGCAGGGAACCCTGTCTCTTCAAATTCTTAACCAAGTAGATGGATTTGTCCAAGTTCAGGTACTCCAACTTTCTTTATTATCAATTTCCAAGAGTCTCCCAGGCATTTTACAAATTTTACAATTTTAGAATACATCACTTTCTATATTTTTTTGTTTAGAATGAATTTTGTTCATCTTTGACTTTTGTCTTCAGATTGAAACCGGTGGAAATCCTGAAATTCTTTTCAAGACCCATCCCAACATCAACCGAGAACTCTTTAATAGCGAGAGTATATTAGGACTGAAGAGACCTGATCAGCCATTTCCCAGTGGTCAAGGTGGGGATGGTGTTGGTCTTCTGAGGTGGAGAATGCAAAGAGCAGACGAGTCGATGGTGCCACTAACAAGTAAGGCTTTGGAGATTAGGTTTACAAGTAAATGTTTGACCCATTGATGCAAATCTTTTGTCTGGTGTAGTCAACTGCTGGCCTTCAGTCTCTGGGAACGAGACATATGTCAGCATCGAGTATGAAGCCTCGTCCATGTTTGATCTGACTAATGTCATCATTTCCGTGCCTCTTCCTGCTCTGAGAGATGCACCAAGCGTTAGACAATGCGATGGGGACTGGAGGTTTGAAATTTAATTGACTTTTTTTTTGCTCTGATATGAAACTCGTAATGGTTTGATCCAATCTTAAGAGCAAACCATATCTTTGTGAATAATATCAGGTATGACCCAAGAAATTCTGTTCTGGAATGGTCTATACTTGTTATCGACAACTCCAACCGCAGGTAAATTAAATGATGACAACATCTCTCCCATTATATTACAGCTTAAGAGATTGATTTTTGTCATGAAAATATTGTGCAGTGGGTCAATGGAGTTTGTTGTACCACCAGTGGATTCATCGGTGTTCTTCCCCATCTCTGTTCAGTTTGCAGCGACCAGTACATTCAGTGGCTTGAAGGTATGACGAATCTTGTTCCTCGTGAAAAATATCTAAATTTTCCATATTTTTGGTTTATCTGATGAGATATGAAGCATGAAAATGGCTGAGAGGTGTGATGATAACGGTGCAGGTGACCGGAATGATTCCTCTGAGAGGCGGTGGTGGTGCGACTCCAAGGTTTGTGCAGAGGACGCAGCTCATTGCACAAAATTACCAAGTCGTATGAGACGAGTTTCTCCTTTTGGATCCTCTTTTTTTTATTGCTTCTATACTATCTCGTCTTGGCTTTTCTCTCATATTTGTTAGTATGCCAACAAGTTATATCTTAATTTTCCCGGATTTTGCTACTTTTTTTATTGACGACTTACTTCTAAAAGACGCTACATATTCATATAATTGTTTCTTTATCGACTTTGCTTGCTTTTATCAATCTTTCCAGGTAACCATAAAATTCATATGATAATAATAATTTGAAGATCATATGATTATTGGAGGATCTGACAATTAGTTTATTGCAAAACTAATACAGTCATAAAACATTTTATGTGCTTCAAAACTGTATGTCACCTTGGTTTTAATAAAATTCTAGATGACAAAAAAAAAATATATATATATATATATATATTTTAACAGAATTTTGCTTTCACAAGTGGAAACCGACGTCGAATGAAATTGGGATCCTCCTCCTCAAGCTCCTTTACGTTACGTGAAGATTATAAGAACAAAATTCATGAAACAAGATCACATCTCCACTTGAGTTCTGTCTACCACTTAAAAATAATTTCAACGCCATGCCGGGTTTGAACCTAGAAGCTAAGGCTGAGACGAAGCCAGTGGTTTTTGTACTGGCTTCTAATTATAGGAGCTGAATTCTTCACCATCCTGGTCACGGTTGCAGCTGCAAGGTGCAACTGCAAAAGACACAAGATTCACCCTGTGGCTGTCGATGAGGGAACTGAATGTCAAACAAATCCTTTACTTTTCTAAATTAAAATCAAGTTGTCAAGTGAATTATGTATCTTTTGAGAGATCAAATCAGCTTTGTGTTATATTTGCTCAATGTATAACATTTTTATTTGTGTTATATTTGCTCAATATAATATTTTTATTTGTGTTATATTTGCTCAATATAATCTTAATGTTTTCATGTAACATTTTTCATGTTACCTAATATTTTTTCTATATTAATAATTTTAATTATAATATTTTATTGTATTTGATTTTATATGTGATAGTTAGATTTCTAAAGATATATTTGAAATAATTAAATTTAATTGGATAATTTGTGAGATATGCCAATTATATGGACTAAAATGAAAATATATTTTTTTTATAAAAAAAAAAACAATAATATAACGTCATGAAACTATATCACATTAATTCCACTTGAGTTAACTCACTTATATCAACCTATCAAAAAAAAAAAAAAAACTCGCTTCGTTGTACCAAACAATTAACCAGTAAACTAGATCACCTTGGCAGACGTAAGTAGTTTCTTCTTGGATCAATAAAATTTTGTGGTCCACTTGACTTTGAAATGAAATTAAGATACACGTTTACTGGTTAATTGTTTGGATTAACTGCTTCACTTTCAGTGTCTTTTTTTGTTTCTATGATATCCTTTTAATTTACTTTATTTTGTTTGATATTCAAATACATAAAAGAAAGAAAAGCTTCTTCTTTTTCTTCTCTCTAGCTACAAGCAAGTGAAGCATGTGCTTGATCTAGACTCTGTTGTATTGGTATCCAGAAAAATCCTTTACACGGATTTTGTATTAATCAGAAGATACTTCGATTAACGATGACCCGATCTCTTACAAATGAAGGGAATTTCTGCCATTAGAGGCGAAACTATGAATCAAATTTTGTCCCCAAAATGTCCTCTTTTGATGAGCTTCTAGGGTTTATGTATTTTGGTGGACGCTAAACTCTTGTGAAGGTGATTTTTTTTTTTTTAAAGGTGATTTTGATCAGCGAAATTGCTTCTTTTTTCTTAATTGGTTATCATTCACGAACATATTGTTATTTGTGCGTAACTTTTTTTTTTTGGAAAGTATTTATTGACCACTAAAGACGTAGGACATAAAGTGAGCTACATGCTATTTGATATCTCTTCACATAGTTGAAATTTTCAGGTAAGAATCAGAGATAGGCATCTTGATATTTGCAGATTCTTTCAACAAATCAAAGGACGAGAACGAGTGTGGCGGGAGAACAACCGTCAGTTCCTCCTCAGGCATCTCCAGCAAGCTTTCTTGTGGCACAATCTTCATAAAAATAACGGAAGAAAAATGACTCAGCAACGTTTTTTCAAGATTCAGAAGAAGAATAAGTCATGTGTGATTGATTCTTCATCCGTTTTACCATCTTTGGATTTAAGAAGGAATTCTCATCCATCACATTGGCAGATGTAAGTACTTTCTTTTTGGATCCAGAAACTTTTGTGATGCTCGAGTCCAATCCTGTCACGGATACCTTCAGATTCACTGATGTATCTCCAATGTTTACAGCCTGCAAATATGTGGATCAACCCAAAAACATTCACATTTGGTCAGAAGCAGAACTCATCTGTCAATGTTTTACAACCTGAATCACTACTTTTATATATGCGAGTGTGCGCAAAAACACAAACCTTGATCTGTATGTAATCTGAGCCATTGGTTTGGAAGGAGATGGCAGATGCTTCCACGTAAGAAGAAGTTCCGTTGAGTGTAGAGTTGAGAAGAGTTGCTCCACTTGACTCTGTGAAGAACTGTTGGACCCAATAGCTTGGAGTTCCATACAAATGAGAGGAATTGAAAACTATTGCATCCGGAATCCACCTGAAAACAAAGCAACGGCTTGATTATTTCTGATTAAACCATTCAAAATGTAACTAAAGTGAGAGATACCTTCTGTCGTTTGTGTTGACGAAGAGAGGTGCATAACTTGCCATTCCTACAATGTCACTGCAACAAAACAAAAGACAGAGTTACTGTTTGAGTTTTGCTCTGTGGTTGTCCAAACCCGAGAAGACGAAGAAGTTTTTAATAGAAAAACCTGTTCTTTTCCAAACCAAGGAGGAACCCTGCCTCCCCAAGAGCGGCTAGAAGGTTTCCATTTTGAGCATCTGTTTTGTTTACAGCATATTCACTAACAAAAGCCTGTGATCCAACAAAATGTTGAAGCCAAGATTAAAGGCAAAGAGGCAGTTTTAATATGTCGAAAATGAAGTCTTTTTCTATCATCTATTACCGCACCTTTGGACCATTGCGCGGTGAATTGTCAAATTTATGGGACATTGAAAACAAGTGCATGGCAAGAGTGTAAATCTGCAACAAAAGGGAGGCAATAATTTTTCAAAAATCAATGAGAATTGATCCAATTTTAAAAGGGTTTTTTGTATGTTTTACGTGATAATCATAGTAATCAGCAGGGTGATCGAGCAGTTGAGACGATCCATCGCAGTTGGAGATGATTTTGATGTCTGGATAGGCCTTTCTGATAGCATTATAGAACTCAAGATAGTTTCCTGAAAAACAAATTGCGTATCCAATTTAGTATAATCAAAGCTCTTTTTTCTTTGTTTCTTTTAAGATGGTTTATTAATTATCATAAGAGAGAAATGTAAACCTCTGTAGTATGGCTTCGAACAATCTTCATTCCCGACCGCAACATATTTCAGTTCAAAAGGCTCTGGATGTCCCATTGCAGCTCGACCGATCCCCATGTAGAATTAGAAGCACCACGAGCAAACTCAATACCATCGAGCGCTTCCTGAAACCGAAAAAAAAAGCACATTTTAGTTTTGTCTCTGCCTCACTAATGAACTACTCTCACTCTCTTTAACTAAAACAGAGAGTATTTCATGAGAATACTTTAACAAAGGGCTTGACATTTACTGTTTCAACTTCATCAATGTGACTGATTCCTGCAACAGTTTACACATAGGTAAATGATACATGTAATGACTACAAAGTCTTAAGATATAGAGCTTAATAATTACCATTGTTAAACACCCATATTGGGGCTGCACCAATGTCTTCAGCCAGCTGCAAGAATATTTGTTCGGCATTTGATATTGAGTTTGGGGGAATAATTCAAACACTTCAAATGGAAGTATATACAGAAAAAGAAAGAAAGAAAGTCTCACTTGAAAGAATTCGAAGTGGCCAAGGCCATCATCAGTCCAGTACTTCCAAACATCACCAAAATGGCCAGGTCTCTCTTCCCAAGCTCCCACGGTTTCTTTCCACCGGAATGCGTTGCCTAACCATTCACCCTCCACAAAACAGCCACCTAACTCCCAAAATATTGATAAGTCTTTTAGCTTATTTCATCTTTTACCAAGATAAGATGAAGTGAAATACTATTTTGCTCTTTAGAGATTACCCGGGAAACGGATGAAACGGCGTTTTAGATCGACCATCATTTGGAAAAGATCATTTCTGAAACCATGACCCTGTGACCAACCAAGAAAACCCAAAATATGCATTACTTTTTTCTCGATTAATTTCTCTATTTGTATCACTCTACATATAAGACCACTTCTCAAACAAACAAGTAAACAAACCTTGTAAGTATCCACAGGCATGGCTGAGACTTGATCAAACCAAATTGAACCCTTTTTGGTGGTTGTAAATTGAAGTCTTGCACTATTATCTGTTCCATTTGCCTCGAAAAGCACTTCCTTTTTAGTCCACTTTGAAACATCAGAAGCCAAAGCTCTGCACAACGAGTTTTGAAAAATAAAATAAAAAATCACTGAAAAAAACCGAGAGTATTAAAGAATGTGAAAGTTTTTCTCTAACATAATCTTTTCTGAAGCAAGAGTCGATGATCCATTCGAACTTGTCAATGACACAGACACATCGATATCCCCAGTGGAACGCACATAAAACACCACCTTGTATTTCTTCCCTTCTTCAATGTTCTAATGAAAAAAAGATAGAAAGAAAACCAACTAAAACTTAGCCATTAAAGGATATAAGCAAACAGAGAAATGTAAATTGCAATTGAGAGTATGAAAATGCACCATGCCCCAGTAACCCGGGTTATAAACCCCAACTCCTCCTGATGGACAACCATTGCTACTGCCATTGCTGTCACAGAGCACTTCCATTCGAAGTGCAATTTTGTTGCGCTCAAAACATGAAGAACGCTCTGTAATGACATCAATGGATGATTCATTCCCAATAATGGACCAAGGCCAGATATTGGAAGGAATGATTTTTCCACCAGCTTCAAATCCTGGAACCAAAGATTTAACCAAGAGTTTGTTATTATTCATGAAACCGTTAATAGGAAAATCAGATAAAAGCCAAATTGAGAAAACCTCTGTTGCTAACAAGTTCAGCCCACAGTCCACCTGTTCCAGCATGATTGATCTCCTGTCAATAATTGCATCAGATTCAGTTTTGTTCAAGATTAGGACTAGTAAAAATTAAGGGTAAGTCCAAGTTTCATTTGAATAGAATTTTGGTGGCAACATAAAACAAAAAAAACAGAAAAAGTCATGAAATTGAGCGAAACCTCAAAGAAGATTCCGAAAAGGGTTTCAGGAATGGGTCGTCCTGTGGCATTAGAAGCGTCTACTTGAAGTGTCACATTCGGTTTGGCGTCATCTCGAGCATCGAGAACAGAAAGGCTTTGGTAGACAGAAAAAGAGCCAAGGAGAAATGAAAGTATCCAAACACTTGTGAGAAACTTCCAAGAATCCATCATCACCTCATCCGATCAAAGCAAAGACCTTATAGAGACAACTGATAGGAAAAGAAAAACATTATTTAGGTCCAATCAAACAAAACTTTGGGATCAAACACAAGATTTTCAAAAACTGAGACAATAATCAAAAACCTGAGAGGAGACACTATTACAGTGAGCAAAGCATTGTACAAAGCAAAAGTAAAAAGTTGACCCATTTTCAAGATTTCAGAAAAGAAGATGTGTTCAATATCAAAGATTATTTGAATGCAAAGCTAAGAAATAAAAATCGTGACAGAAAACGACAACAACAGAGCCGAGTAACGGTCACGGACGCAAAAACAGCAAAATTTCAAGATTAATAGAAAGAACACAAAAGACACAAGAGGTACCGTCGATCGAAGACGAAGACGAGGAAAGAGAGAAAGAGAGAGGTAAAAGGAGGATTATAAGTAATATGATACGATGTGTTTTCTGGCTTGCTTTATAGTCAATATGGGCAAAAGAGTTTTGCGTTCACGTCTCTTTAATTTCCTCATTTTCATGCAAGAGTGGAAGTTGGTTACAAGTGTGATGACTAGTGAAATTGAATTCCTCGTCCATTTTGTGTTCTTTTCTCTTTTTTGGATTAATTTATTTCATTTTGAATTTTGTCTTTCCCATATACATAGGGAAATTAAAAGCATTGGATACTTGCTCATACTGATATTGGTATTTTCTTTGCAAAACTCCGAATTTGGTCATTAGTTTCAACATAGTCATTCCTATATTAGATACGATCACACCAATCAAATTCAGGCAGTGGCCTTAGAGAGATCATATACTAACATATGAAGATTGGCCACTACTGACGATCAAGTCATGTACACTTATACTTTTAATCAACTCTTTAAATATATTTTAGGAAAAAAGGTAAAATAAAAACTCTGTAAATATGCCTAAGGCGTTTCATGGCGTTATAGTTTCAGTCTTCGACCTAATTTTAAAACGTAAAGATTCCCGCCAAAAAACGTTCTACAATTTACACACAGACAAACACTCAATCTCGACCATTCATTCTTAAGTCAGCCAAAATTGACCAATCTCCTTTGGAATAGGATGTTACAGTTCATGTGGAAAATTTTAGATGAGTGAAAAATTACGGTTAGAGTTATATATATATATATATTCATTCATCTACAATTCTACATCTTCTTAGAATTGTTGATCTCCATTATTATCTAAATTTTTCTGATATCACGTAATCAACGTTTATAAATGTTTCCAATATCATGTAAAAATATTAGATGAAAAAATCAAAATAAGTTGTAAAAGTTAATCATGAATCGAATAACATGTTGGATTCAATAAGATGGTTTAGGCCAGCAAGAGTAAACTTGAATATCTCTGGGCAAGTAGCGAACCACTGCCTGATACGGTTTGGTCTGGTTAGCATGTTTCGGATCAATGGCTTCGAATGTGATGTAGAGCGTGATCCCTGCAGATGGGTGATAATTTGCTCTCAAAACCCTGACAAGTTCCAGGCTTGTTTCCTATCACCACCAAAATATAAATATTAAGAGATTGATTCATCAAAGCAAACAAGAAGAAGAGAAACAAGTCCTCTTTCTTTTCCTAACCGTGTTTTCGTTGTAGTAGGAGATAGCCATCTTCGACAACCTGTTGAGCAAATCTCTGTTGGTGTCTGGCTCGATGACCAGGCCACAGTCGTCGAGATCCACAGCTCCCGAACCGAATGTGTGACGGAGTTTCGAGAAGTCGACATCAAACCCCTGAATATTAAATTGCCGACATAAATCAAATTAATTGATTAATCAAACAAGAGAAATCGAGATCCCTAACCTCGCTCTTTTGCCACTCTTCGTCATACAGTCGAAGATCATCTGACAAAACTTCCCAATCATCCGAATCAGTGCCATCGTTGGATGGCTCCTCTAATTTCGGACGCTCAGGGGAAGGAGGCTCGGATCTCTCACTCTCACTCGGTGAAATCATCGCTGAAGCAAGTCGAATCCAGACGAGGATGAAAACGAACCCTAATTTGTGCCTTTTTTCGCCAAGAACCCTAATTTGTGTTTATGAATTGGAGGACAGAGAAAAAGCCCCCTTTATCTTAGGAAAAAAATCGATTTTAGTTCAAATTATATAAATAAGTATTAGTTTTCTAAAACAATTTATCATAACAGGACATACATGATCAGACTCAAACAATATTCTTCGTCGCCCATGAAAGACGTTTCTAAGAGCTCAACAAATTGATTATTATTTTCCTTTCTTTTTAACGTCTGAAAAATTGATTCTCTAGTCTTAAGAATGTTTAGTCTCATTAGTGTTACAACAATTCTACAATCGTAAAAGCACAAAACATGATAATTCATATTTCAACTTGGAAAATGTTACGAATTGTTTTTTTACAAAAAGAACAAAAAAATGTTATGAGATTCAATTTTATAACCACTATTTTGCCGAGTAATGTAACCACCAACTACGAAAATTTGTTCGACACTAGAAATTGGGTATTCCAACATATGGATATAACATCAACGCTAGTTTTTTTTTTTTTTTTAAATCAACGCAAGTTACGCAACCCATATGTTGTGTTATATTTGAGCAAATGAGAGAGTGGAGATGTTGTCATCGAGAGACATCTTTAAGAGATAAATGAATCGATTCTTCCATGAATGTTAAGTGCTTCAATATTACGGTAATCAAGTCCGCGATCATAACAGAAATAATATATATATATGTGAATAATACTGTCATAGGTTTTTACATATACATATATTATATACTATACATAGGTTTATTATATATAGGGTATATATACTATACATATGTATATGCCAAAAAAAAAAAAAATACTATACATATGTATAACATAAAGCAATCAAGAAATTAAATAATAGTAGCTAGTATTTGAAGTAATTGGGAAGAATTACAAGTACTCAATCCTGATACATGTATTTAAAAAAAAAAAAATCATATAGTACATAATTGTATAACAGTATAATTCTATAGAAATTTCAATTCAGTTAAAGTCTTTCGTTGAATACCCCCTTCAATTATCCGTAATCATAGCTTCTTTCTCTTCAGTGACACTATTTTTACTTTTTATTTCAAGTAAGCAGATTATAAAACGTATAGGTATCCACAACTTTAGTTCTAGTCGCGGTTATAACATAAAAGTTGTGGATACAAAAAGCGAGATATGGATACACTAGACTGAAATAACATTTTCCAATATTTTAAAATCTGAACTGACTTGATAGGCCAAACAGTCCGTTAGATTTGTCATTTGCGTAAGGTCGTAGTAATCCTGTACGGCTAAATCCTAAAATCTCAAATCTCAAATATTTTGATTAATAAAAAATTGGAAAAAAGTCATGAGTTGACTGTTTGATTGACCTAACCGACTCACGCTTCATTTTATTTTGGTTTCGAGTCCGAAATTTAGTTACTTAATATGAAAATAATTAAAAAATAAATTTTATCTTTTTAATAGGTTGTTATAAAAAAAAATAAGGAAGACATCATTTTGGGTTTAGAATTTACTAGTTTATAGAATTTAGAATATAGTTTTTAGTTTTTAATTAACATATTTGTATGATATATATAGGCTTATGATACTTAGTGATTTTGTCATATGCTTTTGTTTATTTTACTTATTTCTAATATAAAAAAACATGGACTTTTGAAAATTACAACAAAATATTTAGATAGAAAGTGATCATTAGTTATGAATGTGATTTTGTTTGATTATCCAGTAAATTTCTTTCATCTAGTGTCAAGTGATACTCTCTTCTTCTTTTTTTTCACAGAAATGATTTAATAATCAAAAATTATAGTTCCAGGAAATATATATTTACAGAAATTATTTAATTACAACAGAAAAGAGCAATTAATAGCGGAAGGCATTGAAGCGAGGGGAAGAAATGGGTCCCACGAATCAAAAGAAATAATAGCTGTCAATTTTCTTCCTATCCTCGTTTTTTTACTTTTTGGTTCCCGTCGTCTTTTCTGCACATTGAAATGAAAAGTTAAGGTCCTGAAATCTCTTTTGTTTTGAAAGACTCAAGGCACTCGATTACTTATTTTTGTTTTTTTGTCAAACGAACGACTTGAATCTAAAAAACATAAATTGTAATTATTGAGAATGGACAATATGATAAATATTACTAGTACATTCTTATGTCGGTTTTTAATTGAATTAAAAAATAATTTGTTTTTGAAAAATAAGGATATGTTTGATTAAATTATAATTCGGATTTGTGTTGGACGACAAAAAAATAAACCCTAGTGTTGTCTTAATAAGGTTTGGAATTAATTACGGAAATGAAAAACCATGTTGATACTACTAATCAACGGAATCATCCGATTTTTTTAAAAAAATGTTTGTCTTCTTTGTTTTGTTTTGTACTTTGCAATGGTAATTAGCATAATGAATGTAATTTAAAAGTCCGTTATTCTTTAATCATCGCTGGTCCCACATGTACGGACATTTTTCAGGATCGCCAAAGTTGGCGTTTTCTTCTGCAATTCGAATTTTATTAAAAATATTAGTAGAAATGGAGAAAAACTGAGAGAGAGGAGTTTTCAGAAAGAAAAGAAGAAAGCGGTGGAACAGAGAGAGACGAGAGCTCAGAGAGAGAGAGAGAGACGAGAGCTCAGAGAGAGGGAGACAAGAGCTCAGAGAATATAAGCCTGGTAAGCAATATTTGCTCTATTTTTCAAACTTTCAGCATAAATGTAGTGAAAGAGGTTTTTAGGGTTTGCTTTTGGGATAAGGATTATATGTTGTATAATCGCACAAATTGAAAGAGTTTGCTTACGTTCAAACAAAGATCCCGTTATCTAAGAAGTGTAGGTTCTCAGGAATCAAATTTTGAGTTTTCTTTGTCCAGATCAAAATGGAGGACGACGATGCACAAAAGTCTAGAAACAGTTGGGATGAAGATTCTATTGGTATAGGAGCCGGCGGAAAAGGCAAAAGCAAGTGCTCTGCTTCGTCTTCCAAAAAATCCAAAACACTAGTCTCAACCTCTACTAAGGTTAATCACATTTTCGAATAAGCATTTCATCATGTTTAACTACATCTTCATAACTGGCTGATGGAAACTATTTAATCAGAAAATTACCCGAGAAGATGATGAATGGGCAAAGGTAAAACTTACTTTAGTTTTGTACTCAGCATTCAAGCCAATTTCAAGTTTTAGCTTCCTCCGAATGTAGGATCTTCCGCCTGATTTTAAACACAACCAGAAGGATTGGTGCAAGTTCCTAAGCGCTGCCATACACCAAGGAAAATTAAGTAAGCAAGATGAATATTATATTATCATATAAACATACCACGTGTTAATATAACTCTATACTTATAAGTGGTACTCTTATCTGATGTAATGGAACCCAACAAGTTTTAGGTTTCTCCAGAACTTGCTGATGATAAAATTTGTTTTTCTTTGATAGGTGTTTGCTGGGCAGTGGCTATTGCAAAATGTATTCAAGCTTTGCTTGCCATGAGGAATATTAGAGTTGAACTTTCTCCTCAACATTTAATAAACAACATCAGGGGCAAGAGTGACACAGGCGGACAAATAATCAAATTCGAAGAGGTCTTTAACTTTTTGAAAAATCAAGGTCTTGTTCTAGAGAAAGTGTGTAAATACACGGGGCAAATAGATGAAACTTGTCCTACAGAATGTTCCCTTCAAAATTCAGTAAGTCTTCAATGATTTTTCTTGTCATGTCACTTGTTTCTTTCTTATTTTTCAATACTTCTGTTTCAATTTACTGTGCAGGACTCCGTTTACAAGATCACGGAATTTAATAGGTTGAAGAGAAAAGATGTGAAGGAAGAAGACTTGATTGAACTAGTAAATCAGCGTCCTATAATTGCTATTGTTGAATGTTACCAAAGCTTTTTGGACCACAAGTCGGTAAGTTTAAATTAACCCCTATAGCTAATGTAACTGAACACACTAGAACTTATTATATATTCTTTTAATGTGATAATGGTAGGGAATATATAAAGGTCCAAGGAGACGCAAAGATCGCTATATTGGTCGGCATGCGGTGTTAGTGGTTGGTTTTGGTACAACCTAACAAGGTGAGCACTACTGGCTCATCCAAAATTCCTATGGCGAAGGCTGGGGAGAGAAAGGCATTGGAAAGATTGTAAGGAAGTGTAGCCGAAACAATGGAGAGCCCTCGTTGTTTGTCAACGTTATCGATCTGATGGTACGTAGTTGGAAGTTTGTGGCTATTTGTGTACTTGAAAATGCTGTTTACTAATTAGTTTTTCTTTTGTAGGTTTGAAGGAAGTTTTGACATTCAGAATACAAATTAGTGGTACTAAGATTTAATTCAGATAGTTTATAAATAGTAGTGTTAGAGAACATACATATAACTGACTGGACCCAAGGCAATGAAATGATCACATCCATATTTCTTTTTATTTGCAATTTTATTCAACTTTAATAGCCTTGTCTTGTGACTCGCAGATTTGCTGATTCTACCTCGACACTTGTCTTTTCCCCTTTTGTTCAGAGCAGATAGTGGAGGTTGCTGATTCTACCTCGACACTTGTCTTTTCCCCTTTTGTTCATAGCAGATAGTGGAGGTTGCTGATTCGACCTTGACACTTGTCTTTTCCTCTTCTGTTATCCTCCCTATTCTTGGATTTATTTTTTACCGAGTTTCGTTTCTAGGATTTGAGAATTTCTTTTATCCTGAAGTTGCTAATTTCATTTCGAACTCAACACGTTTTTCTTTCAAGTAGTTGATGGTGCTCTTATAACCTTTTATGCTCTTATGACCTTTAATGTGTGTACTGCCGTTTTAGTGACTACTGAAGTAAGAAAATAGAAGAATTGGCTGGACATGCGAAATGGTAGTGGTGCATACAAACTGGATTAGAAAGATCCGAACTTGGAGCTCGATGCTCCAAAAGCCACAAGATCTGCATCGAGTATATTTAGAACAAAAGCAACATACATACCAATCGATGGTAATAGCACGAGTTGACCTGACTTCATAATCATAGCACGAATAAATCCTTAAACCCCATTTATTTATCTGGCTTCTCTCTCGAAATGATTCTGATAATAGAGATTCTCTAGTCTTTTCTTGTCCTTGTCAAAACTGCTAAACACCAAATTGTCGTTTTTTTTCTTTTGCAATGAATTTAAGACGAAGTACTTTTGTCGTTTGTTTAATTCAATTCAATCTTATGCCACATTTTCTTCACCGATTCTGTCAAAAAGGAGGATAATCGTAGTCGCTTGAGAAAAATAATGTTGCAAATCAAGAATAAAATATTGGCAAAAACAAATACATTTTCAAATCCACTTGCATTTATTTCAAAATTTCAAGGCTGCCTACCAACGAATAAGACTATTCAAAGAATGTGATTCTAAGAATGTTCATATTTTGTATTGCTTCCAAAACTATATGATCACCTGATCACACACCAATGTCATATGTCGAGATATAGGCTTCCCCATCAAAATAACTAAGCCATGCCATACAACTAGAAGTAGTCAAGAATTTAAGAACAGAACCTATGACGGCGAAAAAGAATTGAGCAGAAAAAGCATGTAGCAACTACATCGTCCATATATAATATAAATAGCTCATGGAAATAGTCGCAATAACATTTTAAACACCGAAAAACCAACAAGTAAAATTTGGCGCACAAGCCATAACGATACAACCTAAAGTCCAAATATAGAAGTTGAGAGAACAAGTTAACATTTTCTACTGCCCTTTTGCTTCCCATTCATAGATGGAGGATAGATGCATAAACGCGCCGGTGAAAAACTGCAGAAATCATAATAAAACTATTATTTAATATTCAAACCAAGGACATAATGGGAACCTCAACCCAACCATTAGTAAGCAGTATCCAACGGAAGCTGAACTTATACCATAGATTCCACCCAGATAAAACATATACCGTAGACGTTGTATGCAGCAGGATTACATAGAATGAAAAGGCAGATCACAAACTAAGCTATATATACTGAGCCAATGTAAACCTGGGCTTAATTAATACCTAGGGTTTAGGCCAGCAAGAGTATACTTCACTATCTCTGGGCAAGTAGCGAACCACTGCCTGAAACGGTTTGGTCTGGTTACCATCTGAAGGATCAATGGCTTCGAATGTGATGTAGAGCGTGATCCCTGCAGATGGGTGAAAATTTGCTCTCAAAACCCTGACAAGTTCCAGGCTTATTTCCTATCACCACCAAAACCAAATATAAAAATTCGTAAAGAGATTGATTCATCAAAGCAAACAACAGGAACAAAAACAAATCCTTTTCTTTGCCTAACCGTTTTAACTTTGTAGTAGGAGATAGCCATATTCGACAACATGTTGAGCAAATCTCTGTTGGTGTCAGGCTCGTTAACCAGGTCACAGTCGTCGAGATCCACAGCTCCGGAACCGAATGTGTGACGGAGTTTCGAGAAGTCGACATCAAAACCCTGAATATCAAATTGCCGACATAAATCAAATTAATTGACTAATCGAACAAGAGAAATCGAGATCCCTAACCTCGCTCTTTTTCCACTCTTCATCATACAGTCGAAGATCATCTGACAAAACTTCCCAATCATCAGAATCATCAGAATCAGTTCCATCGTTGGATGGCTCCTCTAATTTCAGACGCTTAGGGGAAGGAGCCTCGGATCTCTCACTCTCAATCGCTGAAATCATCGCTGAAACAAGTCGAATCGAGACGGGGATGAAAACGAATCCTAATTTGTGCCCCTTTTTTCGCCAAGAGACCTAATTTGTGTTTGTGTATTGGAGGACAGCGAAAAAGCCCCTTTTAGAGTTTTCAAAAGCATTTATTTATTTTTTAAATAAAAATTATCCTCAGACTCAGAAAAGATTCTTCGTCGTCCTGTCCATGAAAGACATTTCTAAGAGATCAACAAATTGATTTTTTTTTTCCTTTTTAACGTCTGATAAATTGATTCTTTTAAGAGTGTTAAATGTTACAACAATTTTACAATCGCAATAGTGTGAAACGTTATATTTTGACTTGGAAAATGTTACAAATTGTGACCCATTTTATAAACTCTGTTTTGCTGAGTATGTAACCACCAAAGATGAAAATTTGTTCGACACTAAAAAGTGGGTCTTCCAACATATGGATATAAACATCAACGCAAGTTTTTTCTTTCCCCTTAAAAACTTGGTCAAAACAACACTTAAAACCGGAGAAACCAACAAGTATAATTTGGCACAAGCCATAACGATACAACTTATACTTGTTGCCTTGTTGGTTTCTCGGTGTTTTAAGTAGCTTGGCACAAGCCAATTCAAGGAACAAGTCGACACTTTGCCGCCCTTTTGCTTCCCATTCATAGATGCATAAACTCACCGACGAAAAATTGCAGAAATCATAACAAACTATGCTTTAATACTCAAATCTAGGACATCATGGGAACTTATACCTTAGAAGTTGTGTGCAGCAGAATGAAAAGGTGGATCACAAACTCAGTTAAATAATATACTGAGACAATGTAAATCTGGGGTTAATCCCTTGTCTAAATTCAACAGGGTTTAGGCCTGCAAGAGCACACTTCAATATCTCTGGGCAAGTAGCGAACCACTGCATGATACAGTTTTGTCTGATTACCGTCTTTAGGATCAATGGCTTCGAATGTGATGTAGAGCGTGATTGCAGCAGATGGATGAAAATTTGCTTTCACAACCTTGACGAGTTCCAGGCTTGTATCCTACCACCACCATAACCAATATAAATCGTAAAGAGATTCATCAAAGCAAACAAGAACAAAAAAAAGGTCCTTTTTCTTTTCCTAACCGTCTTTTCCTTGTAGTAGGAGATAGCCATCTCCGACAACATGATGAGCAAATCTCTGTTGGTGTCAGGCTCAGGAACCAGGTCACTGTCGTCGAGATCCACAGCTCCGGCACCGAATGTGTGACGGAGCTTCGAGAAGTCGACATCGAAACCCTGAAGAAACACCCCATAACTAAATCAAATTAATTAACCAACCTTGTGGGAAGAAACAAGAGAAATCGAGAGCCCAAACCCCGCTCTTTTTCCACTCGTCATCAAACAGTCCAAGATCATCCTCCGAATCAGTTTCATCGCTAGATGGCTCCTCTAGTTTCAGACGCTTAGGAAAAGGAGGCTCCGTTCTCTCACTCGCTTCCGCTGAAATCATCGCTCAAACGGGACGAATCCAGACGGGGATGAAAAACGAACCCTAGCTTTCTTCTCGTCCCCTTTTTTATGTTGGGAACCGTTTTTTTTTTTTTCTTTTCATTTAAATATCGTTCCATGTTTTTTTGTTTCCTTTTTGCATCTAATCGGTCCATGTTTTCCCAATGACGATTTACTGGAATTTTTTTTTTTTGTTTCTAACCTCAAATTTATTAAAATGTTCAACTAACATCTAAGTTTTTGCATCAATCGTTTAATTTTCAAGATATACAACAAAAAAAGTTTTATATTTTTGTGAGGGAAATTTTATTTTTTTTGAAAATTAGTCATTGTAAATAGAGAAATTCCTTGACATTATAATGTAATGATACGTCAAAATATTGCTTGCTCTATCACGAATAGGTTGGTCTATAAACAAAAATTTTATCCTTCCGGCACTTCCTCCTCTTTATCTATTATTGATCCTAAATTTATTTATTTTCTGTAAAAAATTACCGAAAATCTTGGAAATTATTAGAGGACTAAAAAAACTTGTTAGAGAAAGACAAAACAAAACTGGAGAGGATTGGCCTGCAATGGATTATTAAGAAAAACAAAAAAAAAAACAAGAAAAAGATTGGGAAAAAAAACAAAAAGATAGAGAAATCCTCAAAACCCATATTTTTTCTTTGGTTGATACCAATTAACAAATTGAGAATTTACGAAAACCCAGTTAAAAATTTAGAATCTTGGAGGAAAAAAATTGAAGACAGGATTCATGTGTGGGTTATCGAGACAAGCGGAAAACAGAAAATGCAGAGGGAGAGAATGAGCAAGAAGAAGACTAGTCAGGTTCATTGTATAACCTCTGGTGATCATATTCTCATGACGGCTTCAACTTCAAAACACATTGCTCAGATCAGATTGTACAAAGTCTGGAAGGGTAACAATGTAATTATATATTCTTTCTTCCTTTTTCTTCTCCTTCGAAACAAATTCAATGCTCATGGTTTTATTGGCATCTTTACCTCAAATTGTCTCTTAATGCCAGGATTAGATGTCTTCTTTGTTGTTCCACCAGAATGCGAATATGATGTTTGATCTTGCTTTGTTGCATCAGAGATTTTGCTGTGGTGGGAGACTAATCTTTGGTCCTGATGTATCATCTCTGTTCCTAACCTCCTTCTTGATTGGAGCTCCTGCGCTTACATTCTGCATAAGGATGCTCGTGTGGATCAGAAAAGGCGATCCTTTCTTCAACTATACCGTTCTGACTTCAGGATTTATCCTCACCCTCTTGGTTTGTCTCCTTTGCAAATCCCTCCTCCCTTTAAGTTTGATATTGTTTCCTCCAAGCTGATATCTTTGCATCTGGACCTGCAGGATTTTATGTTTCTATTGTTGACTTCAGCTAGGGATCCAGGAATCATCCCAAGGAATAAACAATCAATGAATCTTGAAGATGGTTCAGATAGTTCCTTGACACAATCTATGGAATGGGTCAACAATAAAACTCCCCAGCTCAAGATTCCAAGAACCAAAGACGTATTTGTTAACGGTTACAGTGTCAAAGTCAAATTCTGCGATACTTGCTTGCTCTATCGTCCACCTCGAGCATCACATTGCTCCATCTGCAATAATTGTGTCCAACGCTTTGATCACCATTGTCCATGGGTCGGACAATGCATTGCCCGAGTAATTCCTTTCTCATTATCTTCCTATCAAACTAGAAACTACAAGAAAGTTTCAGTCTTTAACTGATACTCCATAAATTTGTAAACTTCTTGTACAGTCCTGAGAATAATTAATTCTTGGTGTACATTTTTTGCAGCGAAACTACCCCTTCTTCATCTGCTTCATCTCAACTTCAACATTGTTATGCATATATGTCTTTGTGTTCTCTTGGATCAATCTAATCCGACAGCCTGGAAAACTATGGAGGATAATGTCTTATGATATAGTCTCTGTTATTCTTATCGTCTATTCATTTGTTGCTGTCTGGTTCGTCGGTGGCCTTACCATTTTCCACTTGTATTTAATGTCTACAAATCAGGTATATCAAGTTTGTTTGTATAGAGCCATGGGAACATACCTTAACGTCTCTGAGTCTTTGAATCTTTTTTGTGTTCTTGCAGACAACATATGAAAATTTCCGGTATCGCTATGATAAGAAGGAAAACCCTTACAGGAGAGGACTAGTGAAGAATGTTAAAGAAGTATTTTTTGCCAAGATCCCGCCTTCACAACTAGATCTCAGAGCGATGGTCCCGGAAGAAGATGACATGACAATAGCATCTAATGGATCAGAGTATCAGTCAGAGTATAGCTCCTCCGTGAGATATGATACAGAAATGGGAGGCAAGCTCACTAAAAGGGAGAGCCCGAGGAAGCTTCCTTTGCCGACAAGAAACTTAGATACCAATGACAATAGCAATGACTACGACAGATCGAAGACGACTAGAGAGGATGCTCCTGAGCTTGATCCTTCATTCATGTCCTCTCAACTAGACTTGCCTAAGTAATTAGAATGGATAATCCTCAATGTTTGTCTATATTGTTTGGAACATTGTGATATCCAAGATTGAAGATTAGAACAACACCAAAATGTTTAACATTCGACTTCAATGGCAAACATTATTATTTCCCAGAGACAACAACAAAAGCACGTGTATGAAACAGACCTAAGGGATCCTTAGAAGATTTAGTGGCGGTAAAAATAAAATAAAAAAAGATATTAATCACAATCGTGAGGGTTCCGGTTAGAGTTTATTTTTGCCTTATATCATGTATGCTAAAAATAAAATAAGCATTTCCACGAGAATCGAGAGAAGAAAGTTAGGGTTTCGGTTAGAGCGATGTCATCATCATCACCGATTGGTAAGGAAAGATCGGAGGCAACCTGCGATGACAGCGATTCGGATGATTCCGATTGCGGCACACCGGAGGAAATCCAACTCTTCTATGATGAATGGGATAAGAGCCAGGTAAGGATTTCGATTCTCGATTTCGGTTTCAAAATTCAGTAAGTAATTGTTGATATGTTTTCAGGGTTTTGAAATCGACTTCTCGAAACTTAGCTTCTGGTTCGGATGGAAACCATTGGATCTGGAGGATAGTACAATGGTTGACGAGCCTGAAAGCAACAGAGATTTGATGGCCGAGTTGGCCAACCTCGCTCTCGCCAAGCTCAACAAAGAAACAAACTCAAGTCTCGAGTTGGGCCAGGTTTTGAGGGCAAACTTTCATCTATCTGCTGGAACCACTTTCTACATCTCATTCCTAGTCAATGATCCCTCTCATGCTAACCAGACTACACCCTATCGAGCAGTTGTTCGCCACTTGCCCGGAGATATTGAAGTAATCTCTTGCTACCCTAAACCAACTTGTTGACTTGTCACAGATTTCAAGAATGGTTTCTTTTTCTCGATCCTTATGTTATGGCTTTTGTCAAATTTACTAGTTTGAAACACAACATAAAAATGAATGCTATTGTGGAAAGCATTTATATTTGAAATACACCAACTCTCAAAGTTTTAGTCCCATTACCAAGCCTAAGTGTTTTTGGTACTCCAAAATATTGGGATATTGGTCCCCGCTCGAAGCTCAAGGGAAAGTATGTTTACTTGTTACCCAAGTTGTACGGTTCATGGGTTTCTTTTGAAGGCGACTGTCAAATTCTTACGACTATGCTCAACGGAAGAGATCATCGATTCGAAATAGCAACTCTCTAACATCTCGATGTTAAGTTCCTTCATGTTAATCGTTACTTTAGCGCAAAGAGGATAATACTATTCTTACATTCTTTTCAAGCTGTATTTATCCTTCTTTTTGGTTATACATAAATACAATAACCGTTATCTAAACAACAACAACAAAAAAATTAAAAAAGGGGCCGCCTTTCCGAATATTAATCACAATCGAGAGAAGAAAGTTAGGGTTCCGGTTTGAGCGATGCCGACGTCAGCGATTGGTAAGGAGATGGAGGAGGAGGCAACCTCCGATGACAGCGATTTGTGTGATTCCGATTGCGGCACACCGGAGGAGATTCAACTCTTCTATGATGAGTGGGATAAGAGCCAGGTAAGGATTTCGATTCTCGATTTCGATTTCGGTTTCCAGATTCAATAAGTAATTGTTGATGTGTTTTCAGGGTTTTGAAATCGACTACTCAAAAATTAGCTTCTGTTTCGATTGGAAGCCATTTGATCTGGAGGATAGTTCAATGTTTCATGAGCCTGAAAACAACAGAGGTTTTATGGCCATGTTGGCCAACCTCGCTCTCACCAAGCTCAACGAAGAAACAAACTCAAGTCTCGAGTTGGGCCAGGTTTTGAGGGCAAACTTTCATCTTTCTGCTGGAGTCACTTACTACATCTCCTTCCTAGTCAATGATCTCTCTGATGCTAACCAGACTAAACCCTATCGAGCAGTCGTTCGCTACTTGCCCGGAGATGTTGAAGTAATCTCTTGCTACCCTAAACCAACTCCTTGAGATTTCATGATTCAAGAATGGTTTCTTTCTCATATCCGCACTTTCTCCACATCTACCTACGTACCTATCAACTGCAAGCTTGCTTCTTCCTCCCATTATGTTATGGCTTTTGTCAAATTTGCTACTTTCAAACGTTGAATCACAATTCACAACCTATGAATGAATGCTATTATGTAAACCATATTTCTATTTGAAATACACCAACTCTCAAAAGTTCACTAACTGCTGAGACTAGTTTTACTCTATTTAGCATTGGGATTAAGCATCCACGGATCTTAGGCGGCTAGAGAGGATGCTTGATCCTTCATCCTCCTCATCTCAACTAGACTTGCCCAATTTATTGAAATGGACAATTTCTCAATGTTGTCTGGAACATTCTGTTGAAATCTGTATAGTAAGAATTACAGGTGACTGGTTCCAGAGGTCTATGTCCATTGTCTTATGATCCAAGATTGTAGATTAGAACACCAAAATGTTTTAACATTCGGCTTCATTGGCAAACATTATTATTTCCCAGAATGAGAAATCCTCAGACAACAGCAGATCTCTTACAAGTAAAAAAAGAAACAACAGTTTAGGTTCGAGGAGCGTTGAGACACTGAGTGAGATAGCATCATCATAGTCTCTTCAAACTTTTCTTTCTGGCGTCTACCTTCTTCTTGTCTGCCTGAACCTTGGCCAGACCGGCTTCCCTTTTCTGTGTCGTAGTGACCACACTTGCAGATCCTACAGTTGCTGCTACAGGAAGGTCAGCCACTTGTTGTTGGTCTTGGGAATTCGTTGTTGTTACTCTCTTGATGTCTGCCACCGAAGAGGGTATTGCAGTAGCAACACCAGGCGTCTCGTTAGTCTGGCCAACATTTAGAGCCGTCGTTGACTGGCCAACATTTAGAGCCGTCGTTGACTCTGAGATAGCTCCTGTCTTGAACTTTGGTTTTGGTTTAGCATGGATACCCGTGTAAATCCTGCATACAAGTCCAGTAGATTTCAACTTAAAGTCATTCATTTCTTGGTCAAAAAATAAAAACAGAGTGTTCAGAGATTTTAAGAACATATGAGACCAAAGTAGATGACTCACCGAGCATGCCTAGCATACTCTTCATAGTTCTCAAGTAGCATCTTGCCAGCTTGTTCATTTAATGCAGATTCTGGAAATGGCTCGATCAGTAAGCACCTCACAACCTGTTAACAAGTACCAAACAGAAAAACTCAGTCTCAAGTTTTACGTACTCTGATCAAAGCAACAAAAACATAAGGGTCAAGCATCTTACAGAGAGAACATGTCTTAATCCAAGACTAGGGTTCCAATCTTTTTTAAGCGTGTTAACACAGATCTCTCCATTAGAAGCAATATTGGGATGGAATATCTTTGTCATGAAGTAGCCTACAATGGCAGACCCGAGAAATTAGAAACCGTTTGAAAAATTCTATATGCGTCTCTGGCTTAACATCTCAGTGGTCCATCTATTTAAGTGACATGCATATATTAGACATACCTTTAGGCGGCGAATGTGGAAAATCATGCGACAATGCCAACTTCATACGGAAAAGTCCATTCTCATAAGGAGTCCCGACTGTATGCAATCAAGGTAGAAGGACATCTTACTTTACATAACTCAATATTTGCAAACTCGCACCACAAGGAAATTGATAGGGAAATAAATGTGCACCTGGTCCTTCAATATCAGCACATATTTGTGAGAAATCCTCGTCATTTACCACAACCTTGATGCCATCTGGAGGGGATTCGTCAAGACTCTTCAGTTCCTTGGCGAGCTGCTTGATAACATTGGGAGGTAGATTCTCATTACTTGCCTGAGAATTAAAAACACCAAATCAGAACAAGTACACTTCAAACGCCTTTCATAGTTTTCCAAGTAAGCACAATACTATGTCGAACAAGAAATACAAAGAGAGAGAATTACCATGGAGAATAATAAGTGCAAATGGACCCTCCGCAGAAGTCCTTCTCCTCAGACTCGTATTAAACAAGCAGATGCGCCAATGTGATAAAATCCTTTTTCTGATCTTCAAGACTCAAATGCGATAAAATTGTGCTACCTGAATGTCGAAGAGCCAAAACCACAAAAAAAAAAAAAAGTTAATGCGTGGCTTCCTCAACAGATTTGAGCAAAGTAAGTGGTCTAAGCAGACAAGCAACGACAATATCACTATTAACGTTTGATCAACATATCAATTTGCGCAATCTTAACCAGTTTCCGCACCAAATGAACTAAGCAAATCGATGAACAAAAGCCTAAACTTTGATCTCTTACCGAAGAGTGAAGACACAAATTCACTGAGATTAAAGCGAAATAAATGAAATCAGACCCAAATAAGAACGAACGCATCCAAGACACAAGAAGAAAGCCAACGAATTGAGGAATCAAAGAAAACCCTAAAATGAAAGAATTTGGGATCTCGCTTAATCAACTCTAGGGTTTCCAAGAATAGCTCATAAAACCCAATTGGGTCTAAGGTATATACGAGGAATCTAATAAATCAGCGAGAGAACAGAGACAAAGCAAAGAATCACATCCCTAGTCCATCATTTCCAAGAAAGAAAAAGACTCGCTGAACAAGGAAGAGAAGAAAAACGAAGAAATTCTCATCAGAAATCAACGTACCTTTAACGAAATTGAAATACGCAGAGAGTGAGAAAAGGCGATCCCTTTCTCTCTGCCTCTCGTAGAGTAATGATTCAAGTTGAAATCCAGAAGAGAGAAGAGAGAAGAGAGAAGAGAGAAGAGAGGTTCAATTATTGAAATTTTTATAAAAGAGAGAGAAATGTTTTATTAAGAGAAATTAAAGGAGCGTATCAAAGAAAGAAAGAAAAAAAAAGAGAAATTGAGGGTAGTTTTGTAATATTTCTGCCAGCCTGGAATTGACCGTTAGGATGTCTTCTTCTTCTCACCCGCTAACTACTAACTAGCCGTTACTTGTGTCAGGTGTTCTTTAACTATGATGATACTTTACTGATTTATTTCTCAAGCTTCAAATTTATGATATTCTAATTATGAAATATAAACCATATACATATCTACAGATGTTATACATTATTCAAAGAGAGAGAATGATTTATCCAGTTAGGTTTTTCAGTTTTTTTTCGTAAAGGGAGCTTGTTTAAAATGAAAGAGAAACCAAAAAAGAAATTTTTTTTATTTAAAATAAGTAAAAGAAAAAAAAATCAAAGGGTTTCTGAAACCCTTACTACAATATTATGCAGTTTTGTTTTTGTTTTTGTTAGGAATATAACTTTGGTGTTTCTTTGTTGAAGAATAGATATGTAATTCTTGGCTTTTGGGAAGATGGTGTTCCTAAGAAGACAAGCAAATATGTGTACGTACCCAAGGGCCTAAGGTTTATTTTCTATGGCATTATGATTGTTGAGATAGTTAGTGTAAAACAATATATACTGCGTTGGAGTTGTCGGTAATATACAAGCGAAAAATTGTGACCTAAAAGATATACCGAAAAACACATTTTGTGTTTAGAAGATTGCAAATTTAAAACGGTAGCTACGAACCTTCTATTAAATTTGGCCTACCGTTCAAGATATTTGGTCAATTAAGAAGAAAGAAAGGCGAGGATTTTCAAGTCTACTAATCCAAGTTTTTGCATTTTTTGGTAAAAATATGAAAGTTAATAAACAAAAGAATAGGTCAGATTTAAACAAAAAAATCTCAGATTAGGATTTAAAAATAAGCCCAAATATAACGGCCCAACTACAATTACAGTGATCGTCGTCCTATGTAGTATGTACAATGGGACTAGTTTGTTCTCTTTGTATATTCTCTCCATAGTTATATCTTTAATTGAACGAAACATTAAGCTTGGTTCGATTTTGGGTCAAGAGAAAACAGAAATGACCTACCGGTTACATTAAAATTAGTTTCAATATCAGATTTATAATTGTATGAGAAACTTTACTCATGGCAATTCTATATATATCTATATGATCGGGTAGTGTAATTTCCTTAAAATCCTTAAATAAACAAATAATCTAAAATGGGTTCCTTTTCATGGACCCGGAAAAAAAAAAAAAAGTTAAGACTGTATATATCATCATCCTACACATGTTTTTGATGTGGATGTGTACGTTGTAGCACTTGTTCGACAAAGGAGATTGGAAGGTGTTATGTTTTTCTTTTGGAGTCTTTCTATGATGAGAGCTATCTTATAGTTTTCAATCAGATCAAGACAAATTCATCTGAACCTCAGGGACCTAAGATCCATTCCGATTTCATATTTTTTTTGCATAAATTAAAAAAATAAAAGACAAACTAAGTTGTATAATGTGGACCAACTTTCTCAAATTCTTTGGAGTACTCGTTTATTTATTTAGAACTAGGATATTCTCCATGGAAATTCATATTTATCTTCGAGGATATCTAATAAAATTTTAGGTTAAGACTTTTGGACTTATACAAACCTTGTTAGTCAAATGGATAATTAGAATCGATCCTTAATTAAACTACTAGTATTTTTTTGGTTTTAATGTGAATATATATACAAATTATTTGACAAAATTTAAAAGTCTGTGTCAGGGCAAGTGGTTGTGGAACTGCTATTTTATTTTTTTTTATTTTTTTTTTGATAAATGGTTGTTGCCGCTGTGAGAACTGAGAAGGAACAACTTTCGCAAAAGGAAGTCATCATATGATTAAAGAGAGATTATATATGTTTTGTCTGTAATACCCTTTTTTTTTGTTCAAGAGCTTGTAATACAATACATCATGTTTTAATAGATGTTTTAGAATTTGTTTAAAAGTTTGATTTGTCTTATTAAATATACCTAATCAGCTTTTTATTTAAAAAAAGATACAATTTTAAAAATGCAAAAATATATAAAAGATACTTATTTCGGAAGATTGTACAGAATGCCTTCAAATAGGTTGAGGTGGCTTTGTTATAGCTTTAAAAAATACTTTGATTGCAATAGTATGAATCCCCCCCCCCCCCCCCCC
>OVAY01000037.1:41026-113627 GCA_900406395.1 Kernera saxatilis
CCCCCCCCCCCCCCTCATGTGTTTTTCATGATCCATGACAAGACAACATAAATATTAACAGACCTTTTTTTTTTCGAACAAATGAGTAGAGTTACTATTTAGCAAAACAAAAAAGAGTTAGAGTTACTAGATTAGAAGCCAGTTAAGTGTATACCTATACCTATTATACACGTTTTAAGTGTTAAAAGAGATACTGTATAATGCTATGCTTATAAATTAAACTAACGTAGGGTCTATCTAGTTTGTCCTAACCTCCAAACTGATTTGATTATAGTTAATTAACTATGTTGACATACCTAAACGCAACCTTTCCACTAGGTTAAACAAAATCCTTAACAACCAATAATTAAGTGCCATGTAGATCCTAAATAAAGTTAGGTGTAGAATCTTGAATTAATCTCCAAAATTGTCCAAACTCCAAAGAACAAAATGGCGATACCATAAGCATACAAACTCTTAATTAGTACGGTTTTTCACGTTGCAGCTCTCTTCGTTGGACAGTATTGAGAGTGTGAAAGAGCATTTAATAAACAATTAGGGGAACTAATCAAATGGTTCTGGGCTTCTAATCATTTGTTCGAAACCAAATTTTGTTTTCCCTTAAATACATTTTTTTAAAAACTAGTATTACAGTTCTTTGTTCCATCCTAAATTATAAGTTACTAATTGTGACGGATTTCTTACAAAACCAAAACTGAGATTTTGCAATGTGATTTGGTCTCATATAGTACAAGAAAGAATCAAAGAATTTTGCAGAAATAGAAAAGACACTTAAAAATCAAAATGGTCAACAAGTGGAGAACACGCGCCAAAGTAGGCGTCGGTCGAATCTAATGATAACTCTCAACGGAGAAAAACAAAAAAAACAGATAACAATAAAAATAGATGATAGAATCTTCTCATGTCTCTTCAAGTCTTTGCCTCAAAATCAAAAGTCTCTCTCCTCTCTCCTCGTTGATCAGCACTTCTCATCAGATTGCGTTACCTCTTTTGATGTTTTTTCTTCGTCTTCACCATATGGGCTGGAGCGAGAGAGTGATCATCAAGCTTATCTCATAATTTGGAAACTTACCATTTTCCTCTCTGGTTAATTTTCTTAGTTATATTGTTTTCCGGGAAAGTTTCTGCCTTCTCTTTTAAAATCCTCTTCCTCTCGAGTATCATTTCCTTTAATGAATACAAAAAAAAAGGTGAAAATAGTTGCTAATATAGGAGTAGTCTTCTTCTCTCTGTAATTCCGTGAAAACAAAAAAAAACCTTTGTGGGGTTTGTGAGATCAAGAGTGTATTGAGATTTGAGATTTGAGATTTTCTCTCTTTCTCTCTCTCTCTCTTGCTTTTGAAGTGTTGAGGATGAGAGAGGAAGATTCCAATTGGTTCGCTAAATGGGAAGAAGAGCTTCCGTCGCCGGAGGAGCTCATACCATTATCTCAATCCTTAATCACTCCCGATCTCGCCATCGCCTTCGATCTCCGAAGCCCTAACCACCGCAACAACGGAGATCCCGGCCAACCTCTGCCTCAAACCACGCCGCCACAAGCCAATTCCTCCGCCGAATTCGCCGCAGATTCCGCCGGAGACGAAACAGCACGGACCCTGAAACGGCCGCGTTTAGTCTGGACGCCGCAGCTGCACAAGCGTTTCGTGGACGCGGTGGCTCATCTCGGGATCAAAAACGCCGTTCCCAAAACCATCATGCAGCTTATGAGCGTCGATGGTTTAACCAGAGAAAACGTCGCTAGCCATTTGCAAAAGTACAGGCTTTACCTCAAGAGGATGCAATCCGGCGGCGGCGGCGGAGGAAACGTCAGCGAGTCCGACCATCTCTTCGCGAGCTCACCTGTTCCTCCACATTTCCTCCATCCGACAGCTAGACAAAGCTCCGACCATTTCATGCCGTCTTTTGTCCCAATCGCGACTCTTCAGCATCAGCAGCAACCGCCTCAGTTCCTCCACCGGCAAATCTCCGCCGCCAATTTCATCTCTCCGACGAACAACGGGAAAGCGGTGGACCAGTCGTTGTACTTGGCTAGGCAGAGTCAGCACCAACCAGTTATTAGACCATCCTCATTGCATTTGCATAGCCAAGTGGCTAATTACACAGAGGATTTGGAATCAGGAGCCAAGACGGTCTTGACTCTGTTTCCAACTCGACAAGATTGAACAATTACAGTTTTAAGTTTGGAACATCCACAATCTTGAGTTCTGCTTTTTTGGCCTTTGTTTGTGTAATGTAGATCCGGTCAGTACCAAGCTCTGTGACCGGATCTTTGATGATTCTGTTTTATGTTTCTAAACGTCTCTACAATCTTCAAGAACATTGGCCTACTTGCGTGTGTAAAGATTGAGTTTTTTTTTTTTATCTCTCTGTAAAATCCTGACTGGATAAAAAGAAGTGATCTTTTCACTTGTTTAGATTTGATTATACCAAGTACTTTACTGTGTTTCTTGCTTTTGTTTGCTTTTGTTTGTTCGTTTAGGTTTGTTTCTTAAAAGTTGTTTGTAGCTTTGCACTGAATATCATAAAAGCATTTGCAGCTGCTAAAAGGTCTTCCTCTTGTGAAATTCAAGAATCTGATAATAACCAAATCCATATTGTATGTACGTATAGAAAAAAATGTGATGTATATCATTATCTATATAAGAAATATCTATATTTATTGACCAAACCATTGATTCAATAGTACAGTGTACAGAGAACATGAAACAGCCAAAAAGCAAAGACTAGACAGTGCCAGGCCGAATCTGAATCCCAGGATCTGATGCTCTCATATCCTTAATCATACCCTATTTATTTTAATTATTATTTTATGTATGTACATAGAATCGGTTATGGGACCAAACCCAATCAAGCTTTTTCTATTAGTTATTTAGTATTTATAATAATCTTTAATAAAGGAAAACTATAGGTTATTTATTGGGTAGGGAGGGGATCAACTAAAAGCAATGATGGTGGGTTCATTAGCTGGCATGTTCTGATCTGCTTCTATAAAAAGTCATCCCCTATCAAAGTCCTTCGAATTATTACTTCTTCTTTTTTTATAGGAAATTATGAATGCCATAATAGCAAGGCACATATCGTATTATATTTCTATAAATATTAGATTAAAGTTTATATTATTCTTGGTAAACGACGACTGTAACTCTCTAAGTTTCGCTGCAGTTTTCAGATTTCACAAATTAAATCTGAACTTGAATTCAGGATATTCAGTTGAGTTTTTTTCAAGGTTGCTGTAAATGGGCCGCAAGTTTTATGGGCCGGCCTACTTAAAGCAAACCTTGCCAGTTAGGAACACTTTCAAAATGGTATAGGAGTTTGGTCTTTCGAATGTTCGATGCAAAAAGCTTGATAATAATATTTTGAAATAAAAGAGTAAAGATGTCTTCTGATAAAATCGGCCAATGTTTCCAACAACAGCAGAAACAAAAAAATCTAAGACTACATCTATAAAACCTGTTTGCATACAGACATGGACTGAACACGATCAAAGACGAAGGTCAGGGATTGTGGTGCCTGCAAAAAAAAAAAAAAGAAGACAAAGAGGACAATGGTCAACGCGAGATACTAAGCGTTAAACAGAGAAGACCAAGAAAGTTTTCACGAGTGAAGTTAACCTGAAAAGATGTGTGTCTGAAGCATTCAATGTCTGTGCATAAGTCATTGTGGCACTAGGCCACTCTGTATAAGCAGGTGCGTTACTAGAAGGTTGATTTAGTGATTGTGTACAGAAAGCGGCCATAGCCGGGTTAAAGGGATGTCCATAGTTTAGGCTGGCTTGAGTTCTTGGCATCTGTGGAAAAACCGCATCATGGAACGGAAGCTGAATTGGTATCGGATTGAAGTTTTGTCCCGGTGGCGTAACCCTCACGTACCTGCAAACGTTACACAACACCGTGAAACCCGTTTACTTCTGATGGAGAAACCATGGAATAAAGATTACTTATCACTAGAGGAGATAGAGAGGTGTTTGTTTACCTGTTCCGGTCATAATCAGGATCATAACGATCCTTCTCTCTATCTCTAATAATGGCAACCCGTGAAGTCCGTCCTGACTCTCTGATAACACCATTCCTCTCTACATCAACAGGATTACTATTATTATTAATTACCGCTTCAGACTCATTTCTAGTCGGACGTGTATCATTGTGTTTCATGTCAAGATGAGGAGGAGCTCGTGTTGAAGAATCTTCAGAGTCTGAACTGCTAGGGCTGTTGAAGATACGAGCCCGGGCTTTATCATACTCCTCTTTTCTCTCCTCAACGCTCCTCAAAAGATTCTTTTCTACTCCTGATCCGCTACCTATCCCACCAGATCCTCTGTTGGGTCTCGGCTTGATCGCGATTTTGAAACCCCCAGGCTTACCATTAATCTCAGGTTGCTTTACAGGAATCTCAGACAAACAGACATATGGGTATCTACTTTCAGCCGTTTTGGTCACCAGGATTCTGTTCCCTGAGCCATCTACAGCACCACTGTCTAAAGCCGTGGTAAATAGTCCGTAATGCTGAGCAACACGATGTGCAGCAAGACGAAGATAAGATGTTGGAAAAGGCCGGAACTCAAACTGTTGCTGCTCTGGACTTTGAAAGAACTTCTGTATGTCCAGCTCCATACGCAAAACTGGCATACCAACACCAAAAAAAAAGAGAAGGAATCTTATCATCCATTGACCAAACTGGAAGAGAAATCTTCCCAGATATCTATGATTATTCGCAGCAAATTGAAAGACATGATGCTTATACATGTTTTCAAACAGAGAGAGAACCGATTGAACATAAGAAAGTAAAATATTCTTCTATCAAAAAATCTGGTGGCAAACTCAGAGCAATTGCATTCTCAATTCAGCCAAATTGAGGTAAAGGGGGAAGTGATTCTGATTTGCCTGAAGCAGGAATAGCCATGGATCTAATCGTCGAGTACGAAAAGCCAAACCCTATTCCCCAAAAGAGGAAATATAAATCCCTCCAATTCGAGAAACCCAGAATTCCACGAGTCAATAACGAATCCTAAAGACTACCGCTAAAGAGCATAATCAGATCAAATCCAACAAAGATAAAATTAACTTTGAATCAAGGGTTTGCAAGAAATTGACTTACTGGTGAGACGATGACGAGGGTTCTGAAGAGCCTCGACCAAAAAAGGATCCACCATAGCTTCCTTCTCGCTCATAGCGGCCATGAATGGAAGGTTTCTCTCTCAAAATTCCTCTTCTCGGTCTTAATTTTCCTTCTCTCCCCAGAAATAAAAGAAACACGCGGAAGAGATCACGAAGAAAAACAAGAAGGAGACGGATTGGAATTTCCTGGGGGAGAATTGGAGAGAGATTAAGAAGCAAATCAATGAGATGACAAAAATCCAAATCCAAGAGGGTGTAGGAGTAGAAAAGACCTCATCGACCTTTATCTCTCTCTATCTCACAAAAACTAGTGGGGAGAAAATTAATAAAGTTGCAACCTTTGAATTTTTTTAATTTTCGTCGTCGAAATTGTTGAAAAACCCAAAACGTTTCCAATTTCCCAAAGTAAAGAAGACAACTTTTCCTTTTGAAGAAAAAAGCTTCATTTGGAGATATTCTTATGATTTGGTGTGGTCGGTTCCGACTCTATATCTCAAAGTTCAAACACATAATTAATCATTCCATTTTTCCAATGTTTAGTTGATTCTTTTACATATGAAGTCATGTATTTACAAAAAAAACCTTTTTTTTACATGGCAAAGAAAGCCCCACGTTTATTTTTTTCATTACAGTGTATTCTATAAAAAGCTTTATTCACATATGCGTATATGACATAACCCCAACTCTAGTGAAACTTGCCATTTTCATACTTCATCACTTCAACCATGTACTTCTCCAGCTTGTTGCCCCTCACTAGCTTTAGAAGCAGTTCGAATTTCACAGTGTCTTCAATCACCTGCGAGTAAAAATATCATTCCTTTACCTAATTAGATGCTGGGGTTCGTTGATTAAGAAACTGATAGTGAACATAAGAAACAACTCAACCTTTGCCCTGGCTAGGATTATATCTATAAGTTTATAGGGGAACAGCGAGTTTGATTTCTGTTGAATCGATTTCATGGCGTGCTTTGCTGCCTCATGGACTTCAGGGTCATTTGTTGATACTGATCTCCAGTCAAATCCATTGCCATCTGCCTCAAGCAGAGCAAAGGGATCAAGAAACATAAAAACTCGCTATGGTCAAAATCAAAATCAAAGAGACAGCAGTTTATGCAACCCCACAAACACATATAAAGACGAAACTACACAGGGCATTGACTTTCACGGTGAAATATCATGGGTGACTACAACTAGCTGATCAAAAGAATGACAAACAGATTACGATTATCATATTACCAAACCAGACACGGGGTGATGATGTTCACTTCACGGTTGATTACCTGATTTCAAGCCAAGGTCGGAAATAGTGAAGGAGGGGAAAACATTCTTGAACTCCTGAAGCTGCTTAAATTTCATCCATGGCTTCACCCAAACTTTAGCTTCATAAATCTTCTTCTCACCAGCTTCAATAACTTCAAGAGTAAGACGGTAGAGCTTGCCAGCAACCACCTGCTCTGTTGCCCTTAATACTCTAGCAAGCTCAAGAACAGCATTCTACGCATTAAAGCCAGAAACCAGTATAAAGAGATTACAACACAAGCTGATTAATCCTATAAGGATGATATCATAAAATCCATAACCACTATAGTTTTTTTTGTTTTTTGTGTAGCTAAAAGAAAAGAATCAACCCTTAAACTTTAATCTTCAGTCTCTAAATCAAGAACGACCACACACGTAATTCACTTGAATTTACGCTCGAAAAAATAGAGTAAACCAAAATTTTGATCCTGATCGTAAAAGTGAAAGAAACCCTGAATTTCTAAAAGGATGGAAGAACGATCGATTCAGGAGTCACTCAATTCAAAGAGAAAACATCATCTAACAAGAGACGCTATCGGGAATATAATCTTACTGTAACACAGAACAATCCTAACCCTAATTCCAGAGAATATACAAACTTAAAAATCGGAAATTAGGTTGGAGGAAACCGAACCTCTCGCCTATTGTGCTCTTGAACAGCAAAGCGTGCAATATCATTGATCTCTGCCCCGCCGTTCCGATCAATCTTGGAATCGCTAAATCCACCAAGCTTCATCCTTACGACGTTGTCGTTGTACGTTTCTTTTTCTTCACCGCAGATCACAAACTGGCCAAATCCAGAAAGGAGAACCAACGACACGCAAATCAACATCATCCACACCAATGAACGTCTCATCTCCATCGTTCCCAGTGAGCTTCTCCGTTTCCCAAGTTTTCGATCTAAACTTCCGGTGAGAGTTTCCTTAGGTACCTACCAGTCGCAGTCGGGGATGGTTTCTTTCGCCGATTAAAGACTAATTCCGTTTAAGAGAAGAAGAGGAGTCACGAGAAAATTTTCATGGGCCAGGAAATAATCTTCAAGCCCATTTTAATTGAGTTATGGACTCATCGTAAGACCCATTATTATATCGATTTGTATCAAATAAAAAAACTAATCATCTCCAAAGTGGTATATATGAAAATGTTTAAAAGGATTTTAATGACGAAAAATAGCTAAAAACCTATAAGGATTAAAAATCTACATCTACTCTTATCAATTTTGAAATTTCTATAGTGCACAGATTAAAAATCTCTTAGAAGGAAGTCGAACTTAGTTAATGAAATTTAAAAGATAATACTGTAATTTATTTACCTACAAAGTGATGAATTTGAAAATATATAAAACAATGAAAACCACTTAGAAAATTAAAAGGTAAATTACTTATTTAAGAGTCGAGATAATGTATTGTAAAGTTGACTACATAATGGCACTAATGAAATTTTATCTACTCTTGAATATATTTTTTCAACTATAATATCTCAAATTTAATAGGGCAAAACCTATTACCCAATTTGGACTAAATTACTTCAAATTAATGTTTTAAAATAACATTGACCATATATATATATATATAAATGCAATATATAACTAGATAGCCATATATATATATATATATATTTATATTTATATTTATTTATTTTTATAAAAGAGAGCCATATTTGATACGTAATTATAATGAAATAGTTAAAAATATTAGATGATTCAATTAGTCTTGCTCTTCAAATATTAATAGCTTGTTGTTGTCGTTGTCTATATTAATAAAATATAAAAGACAAAAATATAAATGGCTTATCTTAAGGATGGTAATGATGAAAAATCACCTAAAACTAAAATGTAAAATTTCTTATTTAAGAGTTTAGATCATGTGTTTCTAAAGTTGACTACATAAAGAGCCACTTATTAAATCTTTAAAGTTTAAACTCTTTTTTTTTCGACCTTGAAAGTTTAAACTCTTATAAAGAACTGTTTTCAACCATATCTAAAATTTGGCAGGGACAAAATTCTCCAAACTTATTTTGGAAATAAATAATGTTTGGAACTAATTTGGACTATATAAGTACAATAAGTAATTAAGAAACAAATTAACCAAATAAAGTACGCAAAACGGAAACTGTATCATGTCAATATATCTTGCAATTAAAAAGTTAACCTTATGTATTAGTCGTCGAAACAATAGATTTGATTGTTAAGTACTTGAATTAGTTGTTGTTCTTTATAAATTTCCTCAATAAGTCCCTTGCCATTTCCACAATATGCATTAAAACTATCTTATTCAAACATCAGAACACTAACTTTCCTTAATATTAAAAGTGCATAGAAAGTGTGAATTTTTGAAATACCCCATCTGGGTGCAATCCCATAACCAAGCCATTGGATCTGAACCTGCCAGAGCCCAATGGATCCGATCGGTTTCGACATGTTGTCCTCAAACTCGAGTTACGCTAGTGATGTTAGTGACGAAGGATCTGCCGCCGAGTCGATAGAGAAGCTGAAGTACAAATGCAAGAATTGTCCGAAGAGATTCTCCAAAATGCTCACAAAAGGGAGAGAGAAATCGCTGAAAGACAAAAAGGGACCATTTTGGCGCGTCTGAACCAGCCGGATCCGAAACCATACCCTTACCCGTATCCGTTTCCTAACCAGTACGCACTACCACCAGGATTTGAACGACCACGTTTCAACGTCGATGCACCGGATAATCTAGCCATGGTCTACAATCAATCTCTCGGATCATCGATATCTGATTTTGCAAGACTACATATTGACCCAAATCAAGGAATGGGCCGAGGTTGGGCCATTACCGGGAACCCGTACCAACCAGCCCAACCTCAACCTCAACCATTATTGTGTACACCCTCATCGGTGTGTTTAGACCTTTGTCTTGCCATTGGGAGTAGCTCCCAAGCCCAAACTCGGCCTAAAGAACCAACTGATGCAATGGAGGTGGCTGCTGAGAAAGAAGATGATGATCTTTCCCTTTCTCTTTCGCTCAAGCTGTGAAACTGTAATGTTTTTCTTTTAAGTATTTTAGAACCGGTCGGTTTATCATAAAACTTTTGTTTGATTTTGGTTCAGTTTATATTCGATTAAAATGACCGTCTTTGCTTTCTTGCCTCATATATTGTGTCAAATCCAGATTTGTTGACTTGAATAATATAAACTTGGTTTTTGGCTGCATTTGAAATTATTTGTAAACGAAATCGGAATACGTATAGAATAATAAAAAAGTTACGAAATAATTACACAAAAGCAAGCCATTTGTAGAATAAGATGTGATCCTATCATCGTTATTCGTGTACAAGACTTCCTGTGCCTAGAACGCTGGCTTTTGGGTGTATAAATCAATTTTTAAGACTTTGAGCTTTAATCTAAAACAGAAAACTTTCAAGGGCGAAAACAAAATATTCGAAAAGAGGCGTTTTTTGAACTTCTTCGAATCCCTTCTCTCACTTTTCACAATTCCGCTTCTCCGCCTTCGTTCACATACATGTCTCAGTTTCTTCTACACTTCTCTTCTTCTCCCATGGCGAACGAAGACGAGTTTCGTTCTTCCGTGGAGCCATCGCAGCAATCTCAGGAGTATATTTCAGAGCCTTACATGGTGGGATTCGTCATCGCAAACATAGTAGGGTTAAAGTACTACTTAGGCCGAATCAACGGCCGAGAATTGGTGGGTCTGGTTCGAGAGCCCTTGAACCAGTACGACGAGAACGCAATCAGAGTACTCAACACGCGCTCCGTACAAGTAGGTCACATCGAGCGTGCCGTTGCCGCCGTTCTCTCGCCGTTGATAGACTCTCACATGATCGTCGTCGAAGGTATCGTACCCAATACTCGTTCTAGCACCAATAGGTTTAAAATCCCCTGTCAAATCCACATTTTTGCAAAGTTAGAAGCGTCCTCTGCTGTGAAATCGACGATTTCGCGAGCCGGGTTAGTGTTGATTTCGGATTCCGATACATCGTTTGGGTTATCAGAGGCTGTTGTGGTTAAGGAACAGATGGGTAATGGAGAGAATAAGAGTCTAGACAAGATTTTCAAACTAGTTGATAAGAATGTGAGGCAAAAGGAGAAAATGGTTGAGGTTGAGCCGCCGAGGGAAGTCATCAAGTCAGAACTCTTTGCTCATCAGAAGGAAGGATTGGGCTGGTTACTCCACAGGGAGAAATCTGGAGAATTGCCTCCTTTCTGGGAGGAAAAAGATGGAGAATTCCTAAATGTTTTGACGAATTACCGCACGGATAAGCGGCCTGAATCTTTGCGTGGAGGCGTGTTTGCTGATGATATGGGATTGGGTAAGACCCTTACTTTGCTTTCCCTGATAGCTTTTGATAGATATGGCAATGCATCCACCAGTGCGCCAACTGAAGAACCTTTGGATGTAGAAGGAGACAAGATTGAGAAGAAGGGTAAAAAGAGGGGAAGAGGCAAAAGCAGTGAAAGTGGAACTCGAAAGAAGCTTAAATCTGATGATGTTATTGGCATGAATGTGTCTCAAAAGACAACGTTGATCGTTTGTCCACCTTCTGTGTTTTCAGCATGGATCACACAGCTAGAGGAGCATACTGTACCTGGAAGCTTGAAGGTGTATATGTATCATGGTGGAGAAAGGACAGACGATGTTAATGAGCTTAATAGGTATGATATTGTGCTGACTACTTACAGCACTTTGGCTGTTGAGGAAACTTGGAAAGATTCTCCTGTCAAGAAGATGGAGTGGCTGAGAATAATTCTGGATGAGGCACACACCATTAAGAATGCAAATGCTCAACAGAGCCGAGCAGTTAGTAATTTGAAGGCTTCCCGCAGATGGGCTGTCACAGGAACTCCTATTCAGAATGGTTCATTTGATTTGTACTCTCTGATGGCCTTTCTCCGCTTTGAGCCATTTTCGATTAAGAGTTATTGGCAAAGCTTGATACAACGCCCGCTTGGTCAAGGGAACAAGAAAGGGCTTTCCCGTTTACAGGTAAAGACAATATTCACATTTATGTCTTTTATGTCTTATTCTATGGTGAAATGTTATTCAGTAACATGCTTTTTCAGGTTTTAATGGCGACGATTTCGTTACGGAGAACAAAAGAAAAGAGTTCGATTGGTTTGCCTCCTAAGACTCTTGAAACTTGTTATGTTGAACTCTCTCCGGAAGAACGTCAGTTATATGATCACATGGAAGGAGAAGCTAAAGGTGTTGTGCAGAACCTTATAAACAGTGGAAACTTGATGCGAAACTACTCAACAGTTTTGAGTATAATCTTACGGCTTAGACAGCTTTGTGACGACATATCTCTATGCCCTCCAGAATTAAGATCTTTTACCACTTCTACATCTATCGAAGGTAAAAAAAAAAACAGTTACATATTCTTACTTTTGATTGCAATGCTAAAATCTTTTGTGCGTTTGTGAGACAGATGTGACTGATAAGCCAGAGCTGCTGCAAAAGCTGGTTGCAGTATTGCAAGATGGCGAAGATTTTGACTGTCCAATTTGCATTTCTCCACCAAAAGACATCATCATCACTCGATGTGCTCACATCTTTTGCAGGGCCTGTATCCTCCAAACCCTTCAAAGAACTAAACCCTCTTGCCCTCTTTGTCGTGGCTCTTTAACCCAATCTGATCTCTACAATGCTCCTCCTCCTCCTCCGGATACGTCCAATGCTGATGGAGGAGACACCAAATCTTCAACCAAATCCTCAAAGGTCTCGGCTTTACTATCGCTTCTCCTCGCATCAAGACAAGAAAACCCCAACACAAAGTCTGTTGTGTTCTCTCAGTTCAGGAAAATGCTGCTTCAACTAGAAATTCCGCTGAAAGCTGCGGGTTTCACCATCTTACGCTTGGATGGGGCAATGACTGTGAAGAAACGGACCCAAGTCATTGGAGACTTTGGGAATCCGGAGTTAACCGGACCTGTGGTGTTGCTTGCTAGCCTCAAGGCCTCTGGTGCTGGCATAAACCTAACTGCAGCCTCAAGGGTTTACTTGCTCGAGCCTTGGTGGAACCCTGCAGTTGAAGAACAGGCTATGGACAGGATTCATAGGATTGGACAGAAACAGGAGGTTAAAATGATTAGGATGATTGCGAGAAACAGTATCGAAGAGAGGGTCCTTGAGCTCCAGCAGAAGAAGAAGAATCTTGCAAACGAAGCTTTTAAAAGAAGGCGTGGGAAAGATCAAAGAGAGGTCAACGTTGAAGACGTTATTGCTCTCATGTCTCTCTGAAATCTGAATCTTACCTTAATTTCCCCTCCTTCTCCGAGGATTTACCGGTTTACTCCTTAACCGGTTTTTTGCTGTTTCCACTAAGTAGCTGGATAGCTTTCTGTCTCGGTTAGTTTAACTAAGGATTAGCTTGTACATGATTTTTCTCGGATATTTTTGCTGAACTTAGTTCATGGTAATCGTGCAATTTTCAGTTTTAGTCCGATTTACTTTGGTTCGGTTTAAGAAAAATTGATTAAGGTAAGGTTAAGTGAGGGTAATAATGGCTCGGTTCTGCCCGATTAGGTTTCAGGTCTATTCATTCCTTATTAATTGATTGTCTTGTAAAGTGAAATTTAAGGTTTGCTATTATGATTTACTCCTGTGTAATTAGCTGAAATTTAGTTGGGCGTTGTTAGATACTCTTATGATTAGTCTTCACCTAACATGTTTTACTTGACGTCAACACACTTCTCGTTTTGTATTTTCAAAAAGTCAAAGCCGTTAAATAAAAAGACTTTTCATCTTTAGCATATATCAAACGGCGTCGAATACGAAGGGGGCATTTACTCTTTTTCATGTTGTAAAAGTCACGATACAATACAACAACACCAAAAAAAATATTACGAGTTATAATAGTCAACGAGACAAACATAAGAAAACCGTATAAATCAAAACTAATTTGCGATCTATGGTTCGTGTTACCGGGTGAAGAATGATTAAAAAATTTTAATGCATAGTAAAATCAGTTTTAAATTTTGACAGATAAATTTTATTGTAACTTTAGTTGGTATATTTGATATTTGTACCAGCACAATATCACAATTTCGTATCCACATTAAATGATTCCGAAACTACATATGTATTCGGTTTACATGGAACCGTATAAAACAGTATTTTTTCTTAATAAGAAAGTCAACAATTTGTTCTTCCCATTTCTGCGTTTTGACATCTTTCTATCTTTTGACTTGTTTTTCCAGCAAAAACGCCATTTTTTTGTCAAAATATAAAATTACGGTTATGTGTGACAGTGTGAGTTGTAAGCACATATAAAAACAGTGTGACGTATGTGTTTCTCATAAATAGCTCATAAAACGAGCACACACACGCGCACATTTTTTTTTTTTTTGGTCTTATAGCATTTGAGAGACAATTTAGCATCTACATTTGTTTTTAGTATCCATATTATTGTGATATTAATTTTCATCCAATATAATGATTCCATCATTACACTCTTAGCGTAAGGTACCAAGTAGTTGTTTGGCATCAACCCCTTTGCTTTTAATTTTTCTGCTTTCTCGCAATCTAAAATATATTTTCACCTCAGTTTTGCGCTAGCTGTGACGATGTCTATAAAGTGCATAAACTAGAGTAACTATATTGGTTAAAAGGGTTGAATAATGTTGAATCCGGTATGATCTTTTTGGATTATATAAAGTTTTTTTTTGGTTTTATGGGTTATATAAAGTCATCACATTTAACCCCAAAAAAAAAAAAAATTATCACATGAAATAAACTTACAAACTCAAATAAAATCATTTGTAACATTGATTCAACAAGGAAAATTAAAATCTCGATTTAAATCTCATATATGATTTGATATTATGGACGACTAAATTTTGAGTCTGGTTGATTCAATTTTTTTGGATCAAGTACAAATAGTTTGAAAATGCAAAAACACTACCCAAAACTTTTCTAATTTTATTTCAAGAGTCCGGTATCACTAATATTTTCATGTGATTATATGGACAGTTTCAAATAATATATTAATTGTTTTGGATGAATTTGATAAATCTGATACAAGAAACTCAAATCTTTTCACAAAATGTCCATTCTAGACCCTAGTACAAGTGTATGACAAATTGATTCAGATAAGTAGTAATATGTGTTATGTTATCCATACTCAGATTTTCAATATTATTTTAATTTGTTTTCAAAAATACTATTATCGACCCAAAACGAACATAAGAGTGAGTGTGTTGAATAATTAGAGGCTAAGAAAATCAAAGTCTTCTATTCGAGTCGGTTAAAACTTAAAAGTGCCATTTATGATGCCATTTTAATTAGGTTTTGTACTTTTTAAAAATTTTGGTAATCCGGATAAAATTGTATTGAGACGGTTCGTGGCAGAAGATGATCTCTTCCACACAAAACACGCACCAGTTTCAGTGGGGTCCACGGAAATCCCGTAAAGCAGCCACTATATCTGCTGACGTGTCGGCTAATCAACGTCTGTCACTTAAATGTGGCTGTGACAGGCCCGTGAGGTTAGCACACAGATAAAACGAGTCGCAGGGTTTTCACGCGTTTGACGGTGAAGGACGCGACTGTCTCTGCCTCTAATTTCTGATTGGCTCTGCTATCACCGTCCCCAAATCCCGTACAACTTCGTTTTGTCACGTATATCATTAAATTAATAGTATAATTTTTATTTTTTTTGGTTGATTTTGTTGACCAGCATAAATAAATGCTTCAAAATTCCACTCAACTAAAGGCTTTTGATTTTTTTTTTTTTTTCTCCAACATAACAAGCGGTATACTTCATTCATGGATTTAGTTCTATGATTATTGATCATCACAACTTCTGGTCCAAAAACTTCTGTTATTTTCATAAACAAAATTAGAGTACATATGAGACCCAATATTTTTTTTTTTTTGGCAAAAGAATGAGACGCAAATTTTAGCGTTGAGTTTACATTTTTTAAATATTTGTTTTCGCTAGTTAAGACATTTTCATTTTTATAAAATCGTAAGCAAAGGAACACAATTAGGATTTATAATTCTTGTCGCATTTAACTCTTAGTTTTACAAACTTATAAGTACGTTTTTTTATTAAAACACCAAAGAATGTGGTCTCGTATAAAGATAATTGATGTCACAGACTCACAGTATAGTAGATGTTATGTCTTTTTAGTAATTTATTTTTATAAATTCTCTAAAATAAAAATTTGTAATTGTGAGATTGGTTGGACTGTTGACAAAGAAAAAAGAGATTGGTTGGATTCTAATGGAGTTCTACCTATATTACATATGATTATAGATTTAAAGTTGTATCTTCTATTTTTTTTTTTTTTTTAACATCAGTTGTATCTTCTATTTATATGTTGTAACATGTAAATAAAAAGCTACACATCTTATGGCCTTACAAGTTACATTTATGGTTTAGAAAATGAACTAATGAAAAAAAGATAATGAGCTTTCGTGAGAAACCAATCACAGTTTCTAAAATATGATTGATTTTTAAATATTGAAAATGTAAAAAGAACAATTATGTATTCTTACAAATCCAAACAAAATTTGTAAGTGGATTGGATATAAATTTGAACTATGTTATATAAATTAACGATTGAACACTTTCATGATTTTTAATTCAATTTATTCAGCTTGTTAGATATACCATAATGTATTGAGTAATTGCACTAGTTATCAATAGAAAACTAAAAAATTAAGTGAATATCAATGAAACTTTATTAATTAGGTGAGCAAAAAAGAGATAATTTTTCTCGGTTATACCTTTTTCATCTCTTCCTTATTTATGTATTCTCTAACTTTTATTTTATATGTTTTCAATGTTAGCATCGCTTCTCTTAATTATCATCAATATTTTTTCGATGTGAATTTTCTCTTACAAATAAACACGTTAATAAAAAAAATAACTATTAATAAATTAGTTAACATGCTAATTAGAGAATTATTAAATATTTTATCATATGCGTTTGATTATATCCGAATTTATAAATATCTCGATCTCTACTAACTACATTATTATGTTAAATGCATTAGTATCGATCTAAATAACCACGGTAATGTATAAGTTAATTGGTAACAACTGAATTATCGAATTCAATAAACACGTAACATATAAGTTAACAAGGGAGAAATGATTTAACACGTTAGAAAAATACATATCTCATGACATCATATATGTTGTTTTGTACAACTTAGTATATATTAATATATATTGGATTTGTTAACATGATAATTAAAATGTTTGATACAAATCTACATATTTGTATGATATAATAAATCTTAACGCATTACAAATATAATTAACTTGTTAAAACAAATTATAACATGATAAACTATTAAATACTTTCTATTTTCTTTGCCGGATTTTGGATGTCGGTACCAGAGTAATGTGTTTTCGTCAGATTAGTTATGTTACAAAGAATAAAAAATGTAACACAATTAACTTGTTAAATTGTTTTTTAACACGTTAGATATATAAACTGCAAAAATAACTTTGATTAAGGATAAAAATATAAACAAAATTTTCTCTTTCTTTCTTACCTAATTTTCAAAATTTCATTGCTACTTTACTAATTTTCCAACTTTCTATTGTTATTTAGCAAATTCACCCATGTATTTTAGATAACAGATCAAAAAAAGTATGACGTATAATCATTTGGTTTCTGGATTGGATTTACCAACATTCTATTTTATCCTTTTGCTTACAAGAGATATTACCAGTAGATTTATGAAAACATATCTTCAAATGTTATCCTAAAACTAAAAGTCAGTAAATAAACAGTCTATTCGTAAAATTTACCTTTTGACATTTTCCAACGTATATTATATGTGAAAAAATGTATGCAAAAGAGAGTTTGACCTTGTTCACTAACTTGTGTGTTGTCGTTCAAGTACAACGCATGTGTAAGAGAAAAGATGAAATGAATATTTTTTTAGTTATTCTTTTAAAATAATGAAAAGCCAAATAAGACCGAGCAGGTCAAAAGAAAGCCGTAAAGAAAATCCAACTTAAAAATCCCTTTTACCAATATACAGAGGCTTCGGAGAAGAAGAGTATAGAAAAAAATAAAAAATGAAAAATAATTCAATTATTTTTTTCTCTCTCTTCAAAGATTGAGAGCTAAAAAAATTAAAAAAATTAAAAAAATTAAAAAAATTATTTCTGAATTAAAAACGGAGCTTTCTTGTAGAATTGAATTGTTACCTGGTTTAACGTAGTAGCACTTGGGTTTTAGATATAGACAACGTAACCAAAACTGTTTCATGTTTGTCTGTTTTGTGTTCTCTTGGTTTTTGGGTTTACTCATCTTTTCTTTGTTTGCGGTGCATTTTCTATTTTCTCGGGAAAATCCTTTGTGGGTTTTCCGGGAAAGTTTTGTCAGATTCGGAAAAAGATTAAAAAGGGAGGAAAAAAAAAATCCAGAGAACTACCAAACAGATTTTGTGTTTATCCTCATAGATTCTTTTGATCACAAATCTTTTTCGTTTGATCATTTCTCTAAGAGAAAAGGAAAATTTCTCCAAATACCCAACCTTTAGATTTCCAATTGGGACTTTTTGGTAAGTAGACATTGAAAAAATCCTGTGGGTAGATTCAGTATTTGCTTTGGCTCTTCTCTGATCTTATCTCTGGGGATTCAATAGAAAGGATCCGAGCCTCCTTGTTCTTCCAATTTCTGGAAAATCTCTAGGGATTGGAAACAAAAATTGGGTTCTTCTTCTGCGAATTATCTCAATTCTCTGGGAATTTGGATCGACAAAAATCGGATTCGAAATCGATTAATTGTCTCTTGACGATGACGAGTATGAAACCATCAGCTTCGTTAGATAGCTGGAGGGAGTATTTCCGGCGAGGAGATTCCGATATTTTCGGGATCATCGATCACGCGATCATGGTGGCTGCTGCAGATTGCCCAAACAAATTCAAATCGAGGAGAGACAAAATCGCCGAGCTTCTATTCTCGTGCAGAGTGAGCCGCTGCATCGGATGTGACCACCTCGAGCTTTCGGTTCCCGGAGACGACGAGGCTAATCGCTGCCGTGGAACCACCGGTACGGGAGTTGGTGACGGCGGCGTTGCGGCGGTTGATGGCGATGAAGATTACGAGGTTGGTGGTAGTAAAGAGAGCAAAGCTAACAGTAGCAGGGGAGATAATAATCACACCGATGAGACGAATTTGAATAGCAATCAGATTGTTAGCAATTATACTTATGATGAAGCTGAGGCGTTGAGTGATGCGATTGAAGAATTTTCTGTGATTTCTAAGGAAGTTGGTAGGATCAAAGAGATCTTGCTCAACAAAGAAGACGAGGTTTGATCTAAATTTGCTTGAATTGCAATTAGAATCTTCCTTAATTCTAACAAGGGAAGCTTGGTTCTGATTGTTTCTTGTTTTTCTTCTTTTTTGCAGCCAAGCTCGGTGATACTCGAATCCCTGAGAAAGCTTAAGTTGATGTCTTTGAATGTGGAGATTCTTAAGGTTTGGTTTCTGGTGGATAGTGTATGAAGTTGTTGTTGATCCTGAGGTTTTTGTATGGAGTGAGTGATTTTAAGGTTTGAGATTATTCTCGCAGAGTACCGAAATCGGAAAGGCTGTTAATGGCCTGAGGAAACACGGTTCTGATAAGATTCGCCAGCTTGCAAAGACACTTATCGCGTATGAGTTTGATCTTTCATCGAGACACAAATTTGGCACTTTCTTACTCTCTTTTTACACTTTAGAATATGGCATTGAGTTTTGATGGGTTTATGCAGAGAGTGGAAGGAGCTGGTGGATCAGTGGGTGAATACCACAAAGGAAATCACTGGTAATTCCGCTCTCTCTGTCTCGCTTTTCGATCCTTGTGTCTTATGGGATTCACATCTTACAGTTTTGGTTTCTTGAATTAGATCCATAGTCTTTGGTTCTAATTTCTGTTTAAAACAGGTGCTGAAGGCACACCAGAGTCTGCAAATCCGTCTGTAGTTGATGAAGAAGAAGCTTTTCCATCTCTTCCATATGATGTCGATATCTTTACACCGGAACCAAACGGGTTTGAAATCTCACATTTCTTCGATTCCTTGGACTTTGATGGAAGTGAGTTTAAACTATCTCTAGTTTGTTTGATATCACCATGTTTTAGCTATATATTTAGTTGATTAAATTTTCCGGGGATGTTTGTTTCAGATCCTCGTAACTCTGGGGAATACAACACAAGCCGAGAACACGAAAGAAGACCACAAAATATCACCAAGAGAAGACCCGAGGGTACACAAATGAGGATACAAGACGCTCCATTTAGATCTATTAAGCCATCATCAGCTACTGATTTTGATGGGACTAGGAGACCTCTAAAGCAAAATACAGAGCAAAGGATGAAGAACGAAATGGTATCTGTTCACAAGTCCGAAAAACCTATGATCCAAAGGAAACCGCTTGCTACAGAACAGAAGCGGAAAGCTCCTGGACCTCAACAAGAAGTGAGTGTGGAAATAAAGCTCTTGTTTTATATCCTAATCTTGGACATGAAAATGACGGGTTTTTTTTTTTGTTCTTGACCCTGGCAGAAACTTAAAGGTCTTGACGCAGACGCGAAGTTTGAGTTTGCAAAGAGGAAACTTCAAGAGAGCTACCAACAACATGAGAACGGTCCGTTTTCTTTTCCTTTTGTTTTGTTTCGGGTTTTTCAATACGTTCTTGAAAACAAAAAAACTGAGAAACAACCAAATGTTTGTGATCTTGATACAGCCAAGAAGCAGCGAACAATACAAGTACTCGAGACGATCCCAAAGCAAGGTAGTGGTCAGAAACCGCAACTCAAGAGACCTGGAATGAACAACAGGAATTGGGCAAACGGGCGAAAATAGGCTATTCTCTGTTAAAATGGTGAATAATTCTACATACATACCACAAAAATCCGCAATCTCTGGAGAAAGAAATAAGGTAAATAGATTCTAGTTCCACAAGCTGGAGACAGAAACAAGCAGAGGAGAACAGATTTCTACAACTTAACTTTACTTTGAACAAAACTGTTTTCTCCTCTGTTTTGTTCTGTCTGGATTCACCAATTTGCAGCAGATAGGATGATCCCAATTATTGTTACTTTCTGTTTTTCTACTACATTCTTGAGACTTTCGGTACAGTCCCGGTTTAGTTTTAATCCGGGTTTGGTCGGGGTCATGTCTGGTTTTGGGACGGTGGGAATCTCGCATTGAGAAGAGAGAGAGGTCCCTTACATTACATTTACATTTACATATACATAATATTATATAAAATTGTAAAAGAGAGTAGAAAAGCTTTTTCGAATTGACCGGCTCTTCACCTAACTTTGTATAGTGACGTGAAATGGTTTGTGACACAATAGATATGATCACATTTTTCCCAATTAATAAATAAAATATATTTAATGACATATATATCGTTGTGAATGTGACCAAATGTTGTTATTTTTTTTTAGTATTTTGACGTGTTGTTAGTAATTATATTTATATAAAAAAAAATCAAGTAATAAATAGGAGGCTTTATGCATTATTGCATTGAAAGGCTTAAAGAAGGTGGGTGGATAAGAAAAGAAGAGGAGGTAGTGGTGGTGGGAGTTAGCGTGGATGGATAGGAATGTTGCAGTGTGGCCTTTTTGCGTGTTAATATATAAATATAATATTGGTTGGGTTTATAATATAGTTTTTTTAGTTTTTAATATCTCGGCGTTACGCGTTCTCGCAATTTACCACGTGTATCACGTGGACTTCCATAACTTGTACGTCTTTCCATATCTACTAAGAAAACAGTTAGATAGAGAATTATCTAATTCATCATGTTCACAATTTCATTTGTAAAAAGGAAACGCACTTTATAGTTTGATTGAGAAAGTAACCCAAACGGCAAACACTAGTAGTTAAGTTTGGACAAAGCAAACGTAATGATTCACGATTGGTAAATCGCATGGATGTTGGTTATTTTGTAGCATGTGAAATAAGAAAAGTAGTGAAACCTACATAATTAAATAGTCAACGAGCCTTTATAAAAAAGTCAACAAGCGCTGATGCATGTAGTTACTACGTTTTTTTTTTTTTTACATCAGTTAACTACGTTTTTAATATGTATAAATGAATTGATTTAACGTGATGGTGAATCGTGCTACTTCTATGATGAGTTTTGGTGGGTTTTAAAAGGGAGCAAGATGTATAGATGCACAGGCCGCTCAATTTTTTTTCCCAATTTTAGGGCCCACAATGTCTAAAAAAATTTAACAAAACAAAAACAAAGTCCATTAGCTTCGTAGGGTATGAGAACTTTGAAAAATTCATGAAAATCTCATTTAATAAGTGTCATGATTGGTTCTATTTATTTTTATAATTAAATTATATTAAAAAATTAATATTTTTTTTTTAAAACTTCTATTAATTTCTCATTGATGGAAATGTTTTTAGAAGATATGGGGCACATTGGCGTGGGAATTGCCAAGACTAAAATATTTTACCGTCGTTACAACTAAGTTTTAACTAGGCAAGCTTCTTTTTTTTTGTACTCTTCTATTGAAAAGAATAAGAATGAAGTGAAATTGATTTTTCGTTTTCAACTTTTAAACATAAAAATGAAAATTTATTTTTTAAAAAAATATATACTAAGTTTTTTTTGTTTGTAAACTATTTTGAAAAAGAGTGAAACGTAAACATGTAATATGAATGTACAAAACATTGCATATAAAATGAAAAGTTAGCAAAACATTAAAAAAAAAAAATCAAGAAACTAAAGATTAAAAATCTAAATCAGATTTTGTTAATTTTAGTTACAAATGATTTAAACAAAAAGGCATTAAGTTGAAAGCTGTCGGAAGAAAGAAAAACAAACTTAACATTCATAATCCAAAAAAAAAAAAACAATTTCGACTTGTCGGAAAAGGAAAAAAAAGAAGAAGAATTGAATCGCTAGAGTGGAAACACATGAACTCTCGTTGCCACTTGCCATGCCCCATGCTTAACATGCTTTGCATATTTTAATCAAGGGCCTGGCGTGTGGGTTAACCTCTTCAGTAATATTGCTAAAATGACTTTCTTCTCTATCCACGTAATGAAAGTTAGTATTTTACTGTAGGACTCATCATCTATATGTATATATGACCCACGAATTCATAGTTCAAGGGTCAAGGCACAACAACATGAGCTTGTTTTTGATCACAGCATTGGTTATAGCCTTGGTGGTTCTGAGGATTAGCCATTGGTGGTACCGATGGTCAAACCCCAAGTCTAACGGCAAGTTACCTCCGGGATCAATGGGCTTCCCGATCATCGGAGAGACGTTCGCTTACTTTAAGCCTCATGGATTCTACGAGATCTCCCCATTTCTCAAGGAGAAGATGTTAAGGTCAGATTGAAGTCTCTCTCTCTCTCTATATATATATATATATATATATATATATCTCATTTTCTTACAGAGATGAAACCTTGCATGTTTGTATGCGTATTGTGTGAGTGTTTCAGGTACGGGCCTTTGTTTCGGACGAGCATTCTTGGAGTAAAAACCGTGGTTTCGACGGATATGGATGTGAACATGGAGATTTTCCGGCAAGAGAACAAGTGTTTCAATTTAAGTTATCCGGATGGTTTAGTGAAGCCATTGGGGAAAGATAGCTTGTTCTTCAAGACAGGAAACATCCACAAGCACATCAAACAAATCAGTATGCGTCTTTTGGGCTCCGAAAACTTGAAGCGGAAGGTAATAAAAGATATGGACCGCGTGACGCGCGAGCATCTTAGTTCGAAGGCTAGCGAAGGAAGATTCGACGTTAAGGACGCAGTTTCAAGTGTACGTAGTCTTTTTTTTTTTCTTCGACCAAGTTCGGTTATGATGTTGGAGGCTGTTGCGTGGTAGACTGACGACACTCCTTATCCTGTTTTAATGTTTGTAGTTGATAACAGCCCACTTGACACCAAAGGTGATCAGTAATCTCAAACCAGAGACTCAAGCAAAGCTTACGGATAGCTTCACGGCCTTCAGTTTTGATTGGTTTCGGGCATCCTATCTTCTCTCTGCGGGGAGGTGTCTCTACAATACCCTCTGGGTGAGATTTTTTGTTTTTTCTTCTTTTTGTGTAACAAACTAACACTAAAAAATGATTTCTATAATATTATATTATATATATGCAGTTTTTTGTTTTTTCTTCTTTTTGTGTAACAAACTAACGCTAAAAAATGATTTCTATAATATAATATAATATATATGCAGGCATGCAGAGAGGGGATGCAGTTGATGAAGGATGTTTACACGATGAGGAAAACGTCAAGAGAGAAATACGATGACTTCCTCGACACGGCGATAGAAGAGATAGAGAAAGAAGGAAGCCTAGTGAACGAAGATGTAATTATAAGCCTCATTTTCACTCTTTCCTGTATCACTCAAGATACCACCTCTAAGGCCATTTGCATGGTTGTGAAATTCATATCGGAAAACCCAAAAGTTCTCGCAGAGTTGAAGGTATATATATTATGGATCGGAAAGCTAGTAAATTTTGCATCTGCCAAAGTGATTGATTGGTATATAGTTTAAGGTCTATAATTTTAATTAAAAACAAACCACATTTTATAACATTAAATATTCCTCTAATTAGAAAAGTCAACATATCCTACAAATAATTTCTAGTAATCATGGTCCTACTAAATCAGCCCAAAAAGTGTTTCCTCTCATTGGCCAATGCAAAGTTCATATGACGGTTGTAGGTTCAAGAGATTATATTCTTGGGCTACGTACCAAAAAAGATCTTTTGCAATTCTAATGAGAAGCTCATGTATATATGAAATTTGGCAGAGAGAACATGAGGCGATCCTTGCGAGCAGAGAAGAAGAAGAAAGTGGAGTTACTTGGGAAGAATACAGACACAAGATGACTTTCACCAACATGGTAACTTCACTTATTTTCGTCTAAGGCTGTAGTACAATATATTGTCGGATTCACATGGTGCGCTTTTTATTTACACTTGATCTAGGTTATCAATGAGTCGCTTCGATTGACAAACCTGGCTCCTATGATGTATAGAAAAGCGGTGAAGGATGTGAAAATCAAAGGCAAGTATTAGTTATCATGTAGCACTATATATAGGTTAAGAAAAATGCTTTCTTTTTGACGTTTTTGTGGGAATATTTGTCACAACAGGATACACGATTCCAGCAGGTTGGATAGTGATGATTATACCTTCAGTGGTTCATTTTGATCCTCAAATCTATGAAAACCCTTTTGAGTTTAATCCATGGAGATGGGAGGTAATGTACACTTACTCTCTAGTATATGTTTTTCAGTTTTCAAAAATAACATATTTGTATGGTTGTTTTTTCCAAAATTGACAGTAAAATCCTAAAATTCTGGTTTTTAGTATTTTGTTGTATTTCTTTTTCTTTCTTGATAGATCCACTCATTGCAGTATTATATATATATTGATTGATGAATCTGGTGGGCAGGGGAAAGAGTTGCGGTCAGGATCTAAAACGTTCATGGTGTTTGGAGCCGGAATCAGACAGTGCGCTGGCTCAGAATTTGCAAGGCTTCAGATTTCAATTTTCCTACATCATCTTGTCACCACTTACAATTTCTCGCTGTCCCAAGACTGCGAGGTGATTCGGGTACCAGGTGCTCTCTTCCCCAAAGGCATCTCTCTAAACATCTCCAAGTGTCCCAAATGACCCGACCGGGGACACCCTTCTATCATATCATACCATCTATATATCCTTCTTTTTCCATAATAATGTGTATTAAATATCCTCTACAACTCTACGATTTCAATATCTACTATGAAGTTTTACTGTTGTAATAATAATACAAATTATTAGAACACGAATCATTACACATAGGTGGTGGGCAAACATAAAATATCAATCTATAAAATTAATATAACGAAAAAAAAATAGTTCCCAGCGATTTCGTGCTGTGCAAGTTCTAGTTTATAAGAAAAATCAACATAAATTTGCGTAGGACTAAAGCCCGAAATCTAGAAACAAAAAGAAAAAAATGAATAGTTCAAAATTGTTTAGTTTGATGAGTTTTGAACGGTAAAGACTACAGAGTTTTTTTTGTAATGAATATGACTAGAGAGTAATTGTTAGAAGAAGAAGAAAATGCGCGTATTCTTTGGTCACATTACAACTATTGTGTCGTCTATCTATGGTAATGAGAAGAAGCATTTGTGTTCCAACTCCACCATCTGCCCTCCTTCTTCATCAAACCTGCATCTTCGGAAACTTTTACATTTTCCGACCATCACATCAACAAATTAACAATTCAGACCCCAAATAAGACCCAAAGCAGAGACAAGTCATTGAAACCAGAGAGTTTTACCTTCCATCGACGCCTACGAGAAGAACAGTGTTCTCCGTTGCAAAACCGACAATGAACTTGGTGGAAACCGGCAACGAGAACTGAGCAAACGATCGTTCGTTGTCGTAGGAATACTTTGGTAAGATTCCTGCAAAAATGTTTAAGAAAAATAGAATGTCAAAAAGGCATATGTATATATATCTTCTTCAAACGAACACTCTTTACTATCACCGATTTTTAATGGGGTTTTACCTCTTATTAATGAGAACGATGAAGCGTGATTGATGTTTTTGGGTAAACTAAGAATGTCAGGTCTCAAACGAAATACATGGAGAGTCCCTTTTTCACTTGACGCAGCGACCCATTTCAGATTCAAAGATATTGCAACGCTATAGATCTCTGCTCTTTCCATTCCTCTCCGAAACTACACAATGTAAACCAAACATATATCACACTAGCTAATTAATAAACCATTATCACAACAACAAAAACCGCTAGAGTTTGAGGGTTAATTAGGTACCTCTTGTAAGAGCGTACCATCAAGGGCGTTGAAGATCCTGATCAGAGTTCCTTTCGTGCTAGCAGTTGCGACCAATCTTCCATCAAGGGATAAACTCATGCAAGCAATATCAGAATCATGTGCTTTGATGAACTTGATTGTATTCCTTCTCAAGTCATGAACCTGAACTTGCCCCTGGTGCAACCCGGGACAAGCCAACACTACTTTCGTCTCAGTGTGAGAGACGCAACAGAGTCCTTTCGGATTCGTAACGGTTTCGATCCGACAGTGAACTTTAAGGCCATTGAAACTGTAGACGTAGATGTTTTTTCTTATGACAACCACAATGTGTTCTCTCCTCAGTTTCACCGCGATAACTTCTGATTTGAAAACGAGCTCGCAGAAGCAGCAGTTTCTATGATCATCCCAAATGAAGACTTTGTTAGGAGGGTACTCAGAACTGCTGTGACCGTTGCCAACAAGAGCGAAGAGGTTAGAAAGGAAGAGCATCTCTACGATTTTGAAGCCATATTCGTGCTGATCACGACTGACGCTTTCCTTGATTGGGTTGCAACTATATACATTGAACCCGTGATTTGTTCCCACGATAAAACCACTCCAATCCTGGTTCCAAGCCACTGATAACACTTTCTTGTCACCCTTGGCTTCATCACTTGGTGTATTGGAAGTTTCAGATTTCAAAACCGACAATACTCTACGGACTGTGGAGAATATCATCGAATTCATGCTTTTCTTTTCCAACCAAAGCAGAGCATAAAAAAAGGCCTTAGACGCGTCTCAATATATTCGAGTTTCCCAAAATCAACTCGTCTGCAGAACCTAGATGAACCCTAAATTCCGTAAACCTCAAGTAAAGTAAGTGTTGTTGTTGACAGAAGTAAACGGATATCGTTTCAACCGTAGAACATAAAGTAACCAAAAATAGTCAATAAAAAGAGATTATGAAGAGAAATAACGGAAACAGAGGATGACCACTAGAAAGAGAAGAGCTTTATTCTCTGGAATCCCAATATGTGACGAAAGTGAAGAGATTTGACACGAACAAGGGTTTTATAAGGAATATGTGTTTTTTTTTTCTTTTCCCTTACTGTTTAGGAAAACTCTTTCCAACAGAGATCAAGTAGTCTACACATACACCGACCAGAATCTTAAAGAGTCAAACCCATAGATTTACTATGAAATAAGTCAAAACCGGTTTGTTGGTTGGTCAAAAACCCTACAATGACCGTTCTAAGAATCCGATGGATCAAATCCCTCTCTGCTGCTCCGACTCGATCGGTTCCGTCGCCGTCGATTTATGCTCTTTCCTGATGAAAGAAAACGATCCAAGATCATCATCAAATCAAACTTCAATTCAAAAGAGGCTTTTTTGTTGTTGTTGTTAGAAGCCCATTTAAAGAAAAGAGTAAATGACCATTTTAACCCAATTTAATATTCACTCCAATTAATAACAAAGCCGCAGGTCAAGATTGAAGAAGATTCCGTCTTGGTATATCGTCGAAGAAGATGGGGAAGCAGCCGGTGAAATTGAAGGCGGTGGTTTACGCTTTGTCTCCGTTTCAGCAGAAGATCATGACTGGTCTCTGGAAGGATCTGCCGGAGAAGATCCACCACAAGGTCTCCGAGAATTGGATCAGCACTATTCTCCTCCTCGCTCCCGTCATCGGAACCTACTCGTACGCCCTTTCTCTCCCCTCTCCATCTCTCTCTTTCTCTCTCCCTATCAATTAGTAAATCAATCGATCATCTGGAATTTGGGATCTTATGATTGTTGATGTTATTCAATCTGATTGTTAGACGATATGTGTAGTTTCGATTAGGTTGTGATTTCCATCGGGACTATAGGAGGGCTGATTTGCTATTTCACTGTGTAGAATAAATATCGAGGTTGGTGATGATAGTCTCGGCTAGATAGCACTTGGTCTTTGTAGCTTGCTTGCGTTTTAACTATTTCGATTTGAGATAGTGAGGATTGTAATTGCTTTATGAATTATGAATCATGATCGTTTCACTTTGTCTTTCTCATTCATAGCCGAAAGTAAATCCTTTGTTCATGAACCCATCAATTTGCACATGTTCTACAGCATTTTTTTTCCCTCAACAAATGTGCTATGATCTTGATTTATGTAGTTTTCATTTGATTTTAGTCTGCGGGTTACATTATCCCATTTCTGCTCTATATAATCTTCACTGCTTGTTGGGATAGCTCACTTGTTGATGCATCTTCCCATATCGAGTGCAGATATGCTCAACACTTCAAGGAGCAGGAGAAGTTGGAGCACAGGTTTTGAAACATGAAGACACACTCCTTCTCTATAAGAACCCATTACTTTGTTTAAGGCGTTTTCTTTACAACTTACAACTCAATCCGAAGTTCCGAGTCAGCTCTCTGGAAACCCTATCACCGCAGTTGTTAAATAAATGTCTAGATGTTCTCAACTATGGGATAATTTAACAATCTTCTTGGTGTGAAATTACTGAGGTGTTTTCCTTTTTCTTGCCTTCTATGCTACTGCCTTTTCTTTTTCCTTTTGTTGTAAAACGTCATCTACCGATTTACGCGAGTCCTCAAGTTTCGGACCAGAAGATGTGTTTTTGTCTTTCCATAGATTGAAGGAGACAGGTTTGGCATTGATGGTTGATGCAAAATTATTGAGTTAACAGTGACAAAACTCAATCATGGGTCTTTAAGGCACAGGTGAAAAATCATTAAAAGCCATAGTACTTATGTGAATGTCACTTCCTAATCAATCTTCATGGATTTACTACAGTCCATCATCATTCATTATTCATTTAGTTAGACCAACCCAACCTGTGAATTGGAGGAACTTGAAAAGCAACACCTCATAGTACAGTCACACAGTGCTATATTCTCATAAGTTAAATATCTTTGATTCTCTCTTATGTTCTTCAACTTTATGTACCTAATTCTGTTAAATGCAATTTTTTAGATTAAAACAGAGACCCCACTGCAGTGGTTGGTTTGGTAATTATCTCTCCATACAAAATTCACACTTTACTCTTTTAATGGTTTAAAGTCTTGCAGATGGGTCTTCTTCATAACTTAACACAAAATTAACTTACTTTTTTGGTAAATGTTTTTGGATAATTTTTATATCAATTTTGATTCGGCCAAATATATCCATCAAAAGCAGAGTCGAAATCTGTCAACGACCAATAAAATTAGAAAACGAGACGAATCATTGGTTATGTTTCCGGTTAATTTTGATAACATTTCTTGAATTATCTGATGAGATCGATCCATCACAACCCTTTTCTTGATTTGCATGCTGCATAATGCAAAGAAAAGAAAAAGCAATATATTCTTTAATTTGTAATGTCTTTTGTCTCTTAAAGAACAAATGAAAGAAGAAAAAAATGGGATGCTTTTGCTTTTCTTACCCCTCTTTCTTTGCGGTGTCTTTGCTTTATTTTCTTTTACATATTAATTCGAATTTGAATCTGCTTTTCTTATATATAAAAAAATGAAAAATAACCCATTATGTTTACTTAACGATGGATTCAAACCAACTAATCATTGATTTTTATCTTATTTGAACTCACTTTCTCTTTTAACTCTCTCTACCACATGAAAACAAAGACAGAAAAACAAAAGTTTCTCACGAAACCCATTTCTCTCTCTTTCTCAGATCATCTCATGGAGTGAGTTACCAAAAGAGCTCAACCATGACTTCTTCTCAAACCGCCTTGATCGCTTCCTTCTTCTTCTTCCTCTTACTCGCCGCAACCACGGTTTTGGTTTCAGCCGATTTAGCATCAGACGAACAAGCCCTTCTCAGCTTTGCAGCATCAGTCCCACATCCACCAAAACTCAACTGGAACAAGAACCTCTCTCTCTGCTCCTCATGGATCGGCATTACCTGCGATGACTCCAACCGCACCAGCCGCGTTGTAGCCGTCCGTCTTCCCGGAGTTGGTCTCTACGGCTCAATCCCTCCGGCCACATTAGGCAAACTAAACGCTCTCAAAGTCCTTAGCCTCAGATCTAACTCTCTCTTTGGAACTTTACCCTCTGATATTCTCTCACTCCCTTCTCTTCAATATCTTTATCTCCAACACAACAATTTCTCCGGCGAACTGACTAATTCTTTGCCGTCGATTTCCACGCAGCTTGTTGTCTTGGACTTGTCTTATAACTCTTTCTCCGGTAACATTCCTTCTGGTCTCCGGAACTTGTCTCAGATCACTGTCTTGTATCTTCAAAACAACTCTTTTTCTGGTCCAATTGATTCTCTTGATCTCCCGAGTGTAAAGGTTGTTAATTTGAGCTTTAACAACTTGAGTGGAGCCATCCCCGAGCACCTCAAGAACTCGCCGGAATACTCTTTCATCGGAAACTCATTACTATGTGGTCCACCTCTGAATCCATGCTCAGGAGGAACCATGTCTCCATCTTCAAACTTTCCAAGACCGTTGTCGGAGAATCTCCATCCTGTTCGGAGGAGACAGAGTAAAGCTTATATAATCGCCATTGTAGTCGGATGCTCTGTAGCCGTTCTTTTCCTTGGAATTTTTTTCTTGGTTTGTCTCGTCAAGAAGACGAAGAAAGAGGAAGAAGGCGGCGAAGGAGGGCGAACGCAGATGGGTGGAGTGAACAATAAAAAACCGCAAGATTTCGGGAGCGGAGTTCAAGATCCAGAGAAAAACAAGCTCTTCTTCTTCGAGAGATGCAATCACAATTTCGACCTCGAGGATCTCTTAAAAGCTTCAGCGGAAGTTCTCGGTAAAGGAAGTTTCGGAACGGCCTACAAGGCCGTGCTTGAGGACACAACCGCGGTCGTGGTGAAACGTTTAAGAGAAGTCGTGGCTAGCAAGAAAGAGTTCGAACAACAATTGGAAGTGGTCGGGAAGATTAACCAGCATCCTAATTTCGTACCGCTTCTCGCTTATTACTATTCAAAAGACGAGAAACTATTGGTCTACAAGTACATGACTAAGGGAAGCTTGTTTGGGATCTTGCACGGTGAGTCATCATGAGACTAAACCCTGGCTTTGTTTTTGTAATCTATTGCTTGTGGGTGACGAAAAAGATTGTTCCTTTTTGTAATTTCCTGACAGGAAACAGAGGAGGAGACAGAGGAGTAGACTGGGAAACGCGGATGAAGATCGCGACAGGGACTTCAAAAGCAATATCTTATCTTCACTCGTTGAAATTCGTTCATGGTGACATCAAATCCTCCAACATACTTCTCACCCAAGACTTTGAGCCATGTCTCTCCGACACATGCCTAGTCACACTCTTTAACCTCCCGACTCACGCACCACGAACTATCGGCTACAATGCTCCTGAGGTGATTGAGACGAAGAGAGTCAGTCAGAGATCAGACGTTTACAGCTTTGGTGTGGTGATTCTCGAAATGCTAACCGGAAAGACACCTTTAACTCAGCCTGGTCTCGAGGATGAGCGTGTGGTCATTGACCTTCCGAGATGGGTTCGGTCTGTTGTGAGAGAAGAGTGGACTGCAGAAGTTTTCGATGTCGAGCTCTTGAAGTTTCAGAACATTGAAGAGGAGATGGTTCAGATGCTTCAGCTTGCGTTGGCTTGTGTCGCAAGGAATCCAGAGTCACGGCCAAGGATGGAAGAGGTTGCGAGGATGATTGAAGAAGCGAGAAGATGTGATCAGTCGCAGCAGAACAGAACATCCTCAGAGGCTGCTTCGAATGTCTCTGATTGATTTCTCATTCCGACCAAAAGATTATGTTCTTTAGCTGTGGAAGAGGAAGATGTTTCTTCGAATAATTCTACTTTTGTCTTATTGAATGGCGTTACTTTGTATCGTAGTTTAGTGCGTCTGATCAAATTCTCCTCCAGTGAATTTGTTTCTCTTATGATTTTTTTATTAAAAATAATTTCGCTTTGTATCCTAGTTTAGTGCGTATGATCAATGGAACTGATGTTCACTTCGTTTTCATTTCATTCCGACTTTTCCTAAGCCAGAAAATGTCCAAATCCGATTAAATACAGAAATTAGGTGAACACGAAATTAGAAAAATACACCAGATTACATCACAGAAACAAAAATATTTTCATTTGACTTTTTAATCATAATATTTTGGGACGCAGTAACTATAGTAAAATCTTCTACACATAAAATATGACACCACGAGACAAGAACAGACAATACACACAAAATGAAAATAAAAAGTGAACAAATTAAACAATGAAAAATAATTTTAGTTCTGTGTTTTTAGCGACAGGTTATTGCCCACTTCTCAACAGTTGATTCCACATTCCAGAATGTCCGGGCCAGTGACTCTGCTAGTAAAGGGATCAATCCTAACCCACAACAAGGAGAAGATCGAAGCCAAGAGAACAGACCAGACCACAACAATAGTAGGAGTCCGGTTCTGTCGACCCATCAAACCCTTGAGGAAAGGGTACAAGTGAACAATCACCCAGAAGGCAAAGAAGAGCTTACCAAAGAGCGGTCCCCATGATTGGTATCCACTGTTGATAGCATAAGAGACTCCTGCAACAACTCCCACGAGGTTTACAATGAGCAGCGTCGTTGGCGGAATCAGAAGTGTTGTCCATTTGAACAAGTAGAGCTCCGCAAAGTCTCCGTCTTCGTCTGAAGCCTTTGAGGTGACTGTGAAGTTTGTGTCAATACCGGCAAGGACTTTGAGGATACCTTGAAACACGGCGAATAAGTGAGCGGACACTCCACCAATGACCCAAAACTGCTCGTTTCTCCACCATTCGTCTATGCCTACGCCACTCCACCTCATTTCTAGTATACCCGTGGCGAAAATGGAGAGAAAGAGAGACAGAAACCATATACTTGCAATGTTGCTAATCTGCAAGAGGGGAACAATTCAACCAGCTGATTAGGTTTTGAAACCGTAAATCTCATCATTTGTCTCAAGAGTTGACGACAGACACCGCATGGTTTCACATAACAAAGCTAGCAGAACGTAATTAGGGTTTGTTCTAAAGATAGAGATATAGATAGAGAGAGGGGTGTCAAACCTGAGGAATAATAAACTGGTTGGTGAATAGACAAACGGCGGGCAATGTACAATACATGAGAAGAGGGATGGAGGTGATTGGGTAGATGGTGGTGTTCACATATGCAAATCTCTCAAGAAATTTCAGCCTCCCATTATAACCATACCATATAGGACAATGCCGACTGAAGAGAATCTCAACTGAACCTAGAGCCCACCTCAGCACTTGGTTCAGACGGTCTGAAAGATTGATAGGAGCAGACCCCTTGAAAGCCGGAAGCTTCGGCATACAGTAAATGGATCGCCATCCACGGGCATGCATTTTGAACCCAGTCAGAATATCTTCTGTCACAGAACCATAGATCCATCCAATCTGAAGAAAGACAGCGTTAAAGATAAACAAAGTGAGTGCCAAAGTGAATATGTCAGAACATTGCAGTTTCATGTAGGAGTTAAAATGAGAAAATACCTCCATTCCCCAATCCGACTTATCTTCGTAACCACAACTAATGACATGGATAGCCTCTTTTAGAAGGTTTTCTGGAGTTGCTGAAGGAGGAACACCCCCATTTTCCATTAGGGTAGAAGCAACAAAAACAGCAGACTGTCCAAATCGCTTCTCCAGGCTCATTTGCGACATTAAGAGTGCCTTTTCATCGTCAAAACCAGCACCTGAGTTTTACAAATGTCAAATAGTGTTAGGACATGAGAGATACCTAATCTGTAAATATTTAGTCAATGTAAGCATTTTGCACAAAACCATTTCTTCATGAACTGTCAATTGTAAACCCTCCCCTAGATCAATATCTCAACACCAACGTAAGGGTATAGAAAACCCAAAGAAGAAATAAAAATAGTTGTACCTTCAACTCCCTCTTCTATGTCATCGAGGTTGAATACAGGAACAGTTGAGTCAGTATGCCTGCCTGACTTCTTTTTGTCTGAGTCGTTCTTAGATTTGGAATTCTTCTTTCTTGATCCACCACAAAGCTTAGATAATACACTTGGCTTCTTGTGTTTTACTTTAATTGGAGGTTCATAACCATATAATGCTGTTCTGTTGAAAACACACCCAGTCCCAACATATACTGGTCCTTGAATCCCATCTAAACCTCTCAAGTTTATCTGGAAAACATATTACAGAAAAATTACAACAAAACTCAAGAAACTCAAGAAACTGAATGTTTTATATGTATATTCATGTCTAAAAGCAATTTGAAAAAACAAGAAAAATTAGACGTAAAAGTATAGGTAAGTGTGACTTACATCAAAGAAAACGGTATTACGATTAGCGTATCTATCGTTCTTATCGATACCATCGAATCTTTGTGGGAACTGAACATAACAAACTTGCTTCCCGAGGTTCGGGTCCATCAGGAAGCACATTGCTTCTCTTAAGGCCTTGCTGTTATTTATGTAGTGGTCACAATCAAGATTCAAGATGAAAGGTCCATTGGTAAGGACAGCTGAAACCCTAACCTGTTCATTTAAAAAGTAGTCAGATTAGACTAACAAAAATTGTTCAGAGACAGAAGAAGTCAAAATTCCGAGATCAGTAACCTACAAGTGCATTCATAGCACCAGCCTTTTTGTGGTGCTGGAATCCTGGTCGCTTTTCTCGAGAAACATACACCAAGCGCGGAAGCTCATTGCCCTCTGCGTCAAGTCCACCATTTTGCCCTAAGAAAACCTACATTCAACAAATGCTACTTCAACAATGAACTTCTAGAGAGAGCGAGTGATAGAAAGAGAAAGCATACTCGATTTCCATACTTAAAACCAATTTTCTTACCTGGATCATTCCTGGATGGTCTCTTGTATTATTTCCAGGCCACGGTGTACCATCTTGCATAACCCACCCTTCTTCAGGACATTTTAGGGCCTTGGAAACAAGTGCATTGATTCGGATCTTAAATTCCTCATATTCCCTCTGCAAGAAAATAAAAGGTCAATATAGCATATACTAAAATGAAAGTGATGGTGACTACGACTAAAACTACAAACTTACCTTCATAGCTCTACGATCTTTAACAAATGATGTCTGAACTTTATCCTTCAAGTAATCTATTTTCGCAGCAAAGTACCATTCTGGTGCGCGAGGCTCAATGCAATATTTCTTGCAGAATGGTACCCATTTACGAGCAAACTCTGATGTTTCTGCAAGTGCTTCAAATGATAACATAGCAGCACCATCATCAGAAACATAACAAGACACCTTGTCAACCGGGTAGTCAACAGCCAGAATAGAGAGCACTGTGTTGGCTGTCACAAGGGGTGGCTCCTTCAAGGGGTCAACAGTACTCACGAAAATGTCCACAGCGGCTAACTGTGACGGCTCACCTTCACGATCATATCTGTCCCAAAATTGAGCACGATCAGATTATAATGGGAAATATTATAGGTAGTCAATACTTGAGTAATTACTTCAGAAGAATGGGGAAATAGAACATACCTTAAAGCAAGCCTGTCGAGGTACGTTTCACGGTTCACAGGAAACCACTTGGGAAACTGATCCAAAATCCAGGACATGGCAAACCAGATCTCACATATCACTGAGACCAGCCACAGAGCAAAGGCATTTGGCACTGGATTTGTTATACGGTAATGCAAGAAGAGACATAGGATAACAAGCCGCAAAATAATAACCATTCTGTAAGGATTGATCCGTGATGAAGGAATCGAAACTTTCCTAGACAAAGGCTGCCTCGCTTCGTCATTTCTGTACAATAAATAAAATTGGAAATTGAGCATCAGGAAAGGTGCTCAGACTGTGCAATGTCATAACCCTAAAGCAGAACAGGACACCACAACGGACCAAACGAGATAACAAAACAAGAACTCACAGCAAAGCCTCATCTGCAAGGATATCTGTGCTGGCATCAATATCTCCTCCACCTCTTTCAGAAGCAGCTTGAGTGCTCACAGGACCGGTATTCTTCTCCTGCTTCATTTTCCAGCCATCAACTCTCTCCTTCCAAGCTACATTCCCTAGTCCAACAGGATCCACAATCCTTCTATTTGCTGCAGCGTGAATGACAACAGAGTTTGCTGTTTACAGTTTGGACATAAACGAAAATCCTAGCTAGGTACGCGTGTATGTCTTGACCAGATAGTAAGTAAATAAGGATATTTACGTGATTGGTTGACATCTGATGAATAGGGAAGGCGCTTTCCACCAGCTATAGTTGAAGATACAGAGAGGCGTTCAGGTGAGGCAGCAGAAAACTCTCCTGAAGTCTGTAAATATGTGAAAGATAAAATCAGATTCCAAACCTCAATTGCGTGAGGATGTGAATGCTTAAGAGGGAAGAATAAATGGCAATGCCTTACATCTTGTCTACTCGTGAGACGAGGAAGATGATTGTGAGAGACCTCTTTGTCATACTCGGGTTGCCCCATTTCCTCTCCTTTCCCACGTGTAAGATGCCATCCAAGCATCCGCTCTGAAATTTTTTCCTTCTGCGGGTAGTTGAAATCAACGGTAGCTTCATCAGCTAAGCCATCCTCGTCTTTATCACCGGGAATAGCAGGACTACCTAGACACAGAAATTAGCAAATTATTGTAAACACCAATCTAATCCATAGCTTCAAAGCATGTTTATAAACTATAGACACAAAAAGAGAACAGTTAAATTCAGATGGATCATAGTCATGAATAGTCAGATCAAAAGTAGAGGAAAGTGAATTCAGTGGAAAATCGAAAGTATACCCTTGTGCCTCTTGTATGTGGTTTTGCACTGAGGACAAGATTGATTCCCATCCTTCCTCTCATATTCATAGCAAGGCCTACAAACCGGGAATGAACAAAAATCACACGCCACAAATGGATCTCCATCAACAGTCTTCCCAACGTTGTCACTACAGATCTGGCAAATTTGCCCACCAACGTTCTTCATCGGCTTCCCCTACAACAATTCGAATCAAGAGTTGTCACAGCCAAATTTAGAAACCTTACACAAAATTAGGAAAAAGCCGGCCAAATTAGATCTCTCCAATGCATAACCATTTAGTTCACCACAATCCGTCAATTTCAGTATCTAAAATTCCTGATTTCTGGGGGATTATGCAGATTATAAGGAGGAAAAGAAGAAGGAACTACGATGATGATGATGATGTAGCAGAATTATAACATACCGCTGTTTCTCCTTCGGATTCCATCGTCACTTACTTTCTTCAAAAAGCAAATCGTCGGGATAGTTCAAATCTGCTCGGAATTATCAAAAACAAAAAAATGCGATTAGATCTGACAAGATCCAAGTAAGAGAAGTCAAATCTGAGAAGAGAAGGAAAAGGAAAACGAGTGATGAGAAAGAGCTACCATGAGATCTGAGGATGGAGTCGTGATGTGACTCTTCAGATCTCTCTGAATAAGCGATTCTTCTCTAAAAAGAGAGAGATATGTAAGTAAGGAGGAAGAGGAAGAATCTTTAGATGGCTTACGAGATGCAAGCTGCTATTTGTCTCTGCTTGTCACTCTTCTTCAGAACTTTATAAAATAAAATAAATATTAATAATGTAACACATATCATATCCAACCAAGTGACAACCACCACCACCACCGACAACTCCACAGTGGTTTTTTTTTAGTTACAGATTTACAGTGACGTGAAAGTTAAAAGCGTTTTAACTTACCGACAATACTTTAAAAAATCTAAATTAGTCGGTCATTTCCCTTTTCTTTATCAATAAAATGGTTTAGTCAGTCTAATTAATAAATTAATTGATAGCGATACTACAACTAAAGTTTTAAGTATGAAGAACAAGACAAAACACAAGGTTGAAGACGACAATATATGGGCCAAAAACCAAAGGCCCAACTGTAGGACCATCAGGCCGAAACAAATCGACTAACCATGATCACACACTCGGAAACCAAAACCAATTGGTTTATCATATTCGGGTCATGTTTCAATCTCCAAACCATAGGACCGAAACCGAATCGAATCGAACCGAACCCAATAATTGGTTTACTGTAGATCTTTTGCATGTGACGGTGTTTGGCCACTGGGCAGAATTAGACAGACTGTAAATTGACAAATGGAGAAAATGGCAAACATTTGAATCCCAAAGAGCGCCACTTTCTCTTCGCTACACGACAAATCTTCCCTCCTTTTCCCCTCCTCTTTGTCCCTAACCTTTCCACCTTCCGCATCGTAACTCGTAACCCTAAAATCGTCTTCATAAACCATCCCCTGTTTCTTTTCCTGTTATTTGGGTTTTTTTTTCTCTCACTCGGATCAACCCACAGGTCAGTGAATTTTATGTTTTATCTCTTGTTCTGATATTTGGACTGAGATCTTCGCTTGTACGGTTGGGTTTTGTAGATCTTATGATCTGAGTTACTTACGCTGTTTAAAATGAGATTCTTGGAGGTTATTTGTCTGGGTTTTTCATCTGATGACCCAAATTGTTCAAAATTGCTATCTTTGCTGTTTACAAGTTGTAAAGAAAGTTGCAAAGTTCGAATTTTGAGACAGAAGTAGAAAAAATATTGAAGTTAAAGAAACCCTAGTTTTTACTTCCTGGAATCTCATTAAAAAGCACTAGTGTTTTTTTTTCCTCCAGAACTTGATTTTGCCTGCCCTTTGTGTCACTTGCTTCCACGAAAATAACAATTCTTTTGGAGAGTTTCTGCAAAGTTGTTTATTTGCCTACAAAATTGTTCTCTCTTGGTATGTTTGATCATTGTTTTACCAGTGATCATCTTTCTTTTGTTTGTTTGTAGATGGATTATCCCACAGAAACTGGACTAGAGATCTCTGATGATTCATTTGGGTGGCCACAGAATTCTAACTCGTTCGAAGAAATCTCATCAGGTACATAAATCTTGTCTAGTTCGTTCATGTCTCTTCTATAATTGTGTTTGTTTCTGTTCAAACACAGATCTTATCTACATCAACTGTCAGGTTTAGACCAAAATGCCTCTTCCCCTGTAACTCCAGAGTCTGACAGAATACCTGTAGCTTTCAAGTCTGATAATGGCAGTTCCGATGTTTCTCCCAATCATGACTCTGACTCTTCTTATTCCGAGTTAGACTCGGAAGCAGAAGCCTTTTATTCATCTCTTAACCACCATCTGGTCTCACCAGGGACAATGGATAGCCATGAGTTAGCTGAGAAACAAATGAGCTATGGAGAATTGATGAAGCGATTTGTTCAATGCGAGGAAGAGCTAAGGACTACAAGTCTAAAGCTCCAAGAGTCTGAACAAGAGATTGAGAAACTAAATGGTGAAACTGAGAAGAGAGAGTCTGCTGTTCTACTTGCTGAGGAACTACGTGCTGAGCTTGAAATTGCAAGGAGAGAAATAGATGCGAGGAACGCAGGCATTGAGGCTGAGAAAAAGCGAGCTCTTGAGCTGCAAAGACAGGTGGTTGATTTGGAAACTAAGCTCTCAGACTCAAGTTTCAATATTGGGAATATAGTGGATGAGCTTCAGGTGAGTAGAGAATGTTTGGATGCATCAGATGCTGAGATCTCAAAGCTAAAGGAAATGTTGTGTGATTGCCAGCAAAAATTCTCTACTGAAAAAACAAAGCTAGAGACTAATATTGCTGGTTTGTTAGAGAAGCAGACTTTCTTCGAAGCTCGGGTCAAAGAAATGGAATCACGTGGTGAGGTACTGGAAGATCAGATTAGGCATTCTGATGCAGAGAAAATCGAGATGCATAGAAAAGAGGTTCAGTGGCAAGCTGAGATCGATGCATTGAAGACAGATTTGGCCTCGCGAGATGAGCAAATCGAAGCATTGAACAAAGATTTCGACAAGCACAAGCTGAGATACGACATGTTAATGGCAGAGAAAGATGGAATCTGTGCCGAAGTAGACAATCAAAAAGCAGAGATGAGATCAAGAGACATCCAGATTGAGCAAATGGAGGAGCAACATAAGCAGCTGCGTTATAAGCAAACTGAGCTTGTGTCTGAATCAGGAAATGCCAAGACCACTGTGGAAGAACTGAGAGCTATGGTTAAAGAACTAGAGAAGCAAGCAGAGTTGCAGAGAAATGCGATCTCGGAAGGAGAGGAAGAGAAACGAGAGGCAATAAGACAGCTTTGTTTCTCTCTGGATCATTACAAAACCGGATACAGACAGCTTTTGCGGTTTCTTTCGAGCAATAACAAGCAACAAGAAGCAATCATGGTCGTGTGAGTTGGATTGGATAATGGATACTCTCCTTTGCTTATTCGTTACAGTCTAGTGTCTTTCTTTTTCCCATCATGTTTTGTGTCATTGTGTGTTCTGTTCTGTCTCAGACCTTCTTCAGATTCTTTAGTAAGAATTTCAATTTATATGAAATCTAAGCTCGAAAATGTTTTAGTGTGTATCCGTGTGCGCGCATTTATGCATTCTGAAGATAGGGTCCCTGTCTACAAGTGTTTCTGTGAAGAGTTTTCTTTTATGCTTATGTAATAATGACGTAAAGACTAAGTAATTAAAAGCCGAGAGAAGAAAAAGTCAAAAGGCAAAACATAAACCTAATCCTCCAATATCTCAAATTGGTTGACTCGCTCAAGGCCAGAGTTGGAGTTAATGTGAAATGCTGATAAAAGGATTTTGAATCTTTTAATAGGGACTGAATTATTATGGACATTTATTCCTGATCTATATGTTTTTTGTCAAGAAAAATTTAGTGAACACTACATTATTTAAAGAATATGAAAATTAAAATTAAAACTAAATATGGGACCAAAAAAACCAATGACAAAACAAAGTTGAACGAGTCTGGTATTTATACTGCGTATTCCGATTCTATTTCGTGTTGAAAATTTGTGCTTGTTGGTCAAACAATTTTTTAATTGTTTTTTTTTAAATAGTATAATAAGATCTGACTATATCAGGATTGGTCATGTTCTGCATGACTTTCGTTCTAACTTATAAGAGAATAAGAAATGAAAATTCCCAATTTCAACTTTGAGAGGGTCCATTGTTTGTTTCCCCCCTGTGTAACGATATATGCTTGAGTTGAGTGCGTAAGTATGCATCCGCATGCAAATATAGTTATATATCTAATTGTATATGATTTGCTCATATATATTAGTTTATTCTTAGGAGTATGAAGTTGTAAATGTGATTCCACGTGTGAAACGACTTTGCAAGACCGCTGGCTACGAACTTTATTAGTTAGATACAACAAATAATCAATTTAAAGATAGCTAAAGAAAAGGTTAGTATGGGCCCTTTTTTTCAATTATAACTAAGGTTTCGTACGGGAATATATTCTTAATATAAGACATGTTTCTAACAAAAAAACAAATTAAGACAGGTTTTGAATATAAAGAAATTACTTTTTATGCTCAGATGTAAAAAAGTTTATGGGTTTTACAATGAATCTAATTAGTAGAGATTATATATATATTGAAGAAATAAATATGATATATTAACAATGAATTTACTACTTTGAGAGCTAGAGTAGATTCTATAAATAATTTTACAAAATATAGAAAACTAAAACAAAAATCATATATTCAATTCCATTATTTCATATATTTACTAAAGACTGGGGGAATATCGTAATTTCAAATTTGAACAAAGGTGTAGTACGAGACCTTTCAAATCGAGTGAATTCGAAATCATGAGTTTGAACCTTAATATTGAGGGGGAAGCTAACATGTTCTAGTTTTTGGTTGGAGAATATTAGACCATGATCAATTGAGAACTCTAAGAGTTTTTAGAACGTTTTTTAGAATTTATATAATTAAAAAAATGTTAAAAAATATTAGATACGGTTTTTAATTAAGAAACACAAGAATCGACTCTTATGTGCCACGTGTCTGATCCATGTTAAAAAAAAAAAAAAAAAAAAAAATTTTTTTTTTTTTTTTCGCTTTTTTCTAAAAACCGTTTTTTNTTTTTTTTTTTTTTTTTTAAGAACCTCTAATAGAGTTCTTCTTTGGAGCACCTAAATCTAAAGTTTTTATGAAAAGTTCTTAACTCTAAATTTATGATTAAAAAATAACTAAAATATTTTTTTAAATTTCTTAATTGATCATGCTCTTATATAGTCAAAACTTTGGTACTTTTTAACTAAATCAAAGAAAATAAAAACTTAGAATTATATACATAACTGCTTTCAAATGAGAACTGACGCTCCCATAATATTAATTTGAAACATTAGTTTTGACTTTTTTTGAAGTACGAAAGGCTTTGCTCATTTCTGAATTTTAGGTAACAGCAATTTGCGATATAAATGGACATCTAAAAAAAAAGGTAGCGGTCCCAATACATAATGTAATTTGTGAAGACTTGAATGGTATTGAACTTAATTTGATTTGGTTTGAGAACCGTATCCCGTATTCGTTGGATTGTGTAGAGAAAACAAATATTGAAGTAACCTCTAGTCTAAAGTCTATACAAAAAAATTTTATCAAAAAAAAAAAAAGTCTATACAAAATAGCACACCACAACAAAGGTTGACTTTCTCGGAATCACAAAGCCCAAACGATTATTTAGAAAGTCGAAACTAGACAGCACAAAACGATAAAAGACCGAGTCTGTCGACCATTACCTTAATTTTGTTTTTGTTTGTTGTTAAAATAATGTACCATAAAGATAGTTAAATATTACATTATATTCCTATAAAGTTTTGTTCATTTATTTCTCATTTTTAAATTTATTGAAACCCTAACGTAGTCCAAATTATCATCTCGAAAACGAAAAATTTGTAAAGTTTTATTCGGTAATTATGCTCTTTTTCATGTCTTAGAATTTGATTTTTTTTCTTTTAATTATTTGTTTTTAGAACATACTATTTTTTCAACATTAACTGTAATATTCATTTTTTTTATTAGCAACAATCACTGGAATATTCTTTTTCAAAAAAACAATCACTGGAATATATGAACATATGGACCTAAAAGAAAAAAAAAATCACCTGTGGGAAAGCATTTAAGAATATAGTAGTAAGATAAAATGGACAGAACATTGATCATTTAATGGTAAAGACGTAAAGTAAAAATATGGGATCAATAAATGATAGTATGAATGAAGAAGAAGGGCCAAATTTCTCTTTCAAAAATAAATGAAACAGGCGCCGACATTAACAATGCCATTCCATTTATAACTCTTATCCAGTTTTTTTTTTTCTTTTTTTTAGGTAAAACACATTTACTTCTTCTCTCTTCTTCCTCGGTTTCTAACCAAGCTCTGTTTCAGATGCTTTTAAACAAAAATTGGGCCAAAAGTTTTTAAAATATCAACAAATGGATTTATTTAATGGGGTTTTTTTGTGATTTATTTGTGAACGAACGAGTCGTGGTTTTTTCTTTTTTTTTGGTGAGTCTTATTGACTTAGATATCAGAAAATTCCCCCAAAAAGTAATTAAAATAAAAAAACTTTCTTGACACGGAAAAAGAGAGACTTTTCTCAAAGGAGAAAAAACAGGAAGGGAGAAACATAACATCCCAAGTTAAAAACCTGTCCAACGATTTGGCTTTTGTCTCTGTTCTCTCAATTCCTCTTCTTTCTACTTCGCCCCCACGACAAGAAATTCTCATCTCTCTCTATCCTCGCCATTTCTATTCTATTCTCTCTCTCTCTATATAATCTTAAACTTCTGGGTTTGCTTCTTTCACAATCTCTCGAGTTACAAGAGTTTACTTTGAATTTCTTGATTCTTGATTTTTCTGTGGAGATCTTACAATCTGATATCTTCTCATGGATTCTTGAATGATGTAATCTTGCTTCCGTTTTCGTCTTCTCGCCATTTTTCATCCCACCCGGATCCGAATCTGAATCCAACTCTCAGACCCGGTTATACCAATTCCCAGATTTCTTAAACTCCCACTAAGATAAATTTAAGCTTTTTTTTTGTTTTTCTTTTGTTTTTTTCTTTCTCCTCTTCAATAAAGTTTAAAATCATACCGCGTTGACCTTCATCATCTGGTCTCCGCTCAATTTTTCTGTAGAAACTTGAAGAACTTCACAAAGTTTCAATCTTTTTTTTTTGCTCCTCTCTCTCTCTCTCTCTCTCTCTGCGTATTAGGGTTTTTGTGGGTTCTGTTGATGAGGATATTCTGATTCAGAAGGTTGGATTAAGTAATCAAATTCGGTACCAACAATGGCGAGCCAGACGGGTCAGAGAGTTCGGTTGGTGAAATGCCCAAAGTGCTTAAAGATTCTACAGGAAGACGAAGATGTTCCAGTTTATCAGTGTGGTGGTTGTTCTGCCATTCTTCAAGGTCATTTGTTTTTTCAATTCTATTTTGTCTAAATAGAATGTTAACTCTGATCCTGAATCTCACTTTGTCTACTCTTGGGGATTCATTTGTTTAATCTGGCTTTGTCTGAGCTCAAACCAGTTGTGTCTTCCAGGTTTCTTTCTCCTTATGTGCTGACAGTTATTGAACTTGTTTGTTGCTTCTTTGATTCAGCGAAAAGACGTAGCATTTCTCCAAACATTACACCAACTGCAGGAGAAACAGAGGGGGCTCAAGCCAGTAAGCCACGAAGTGAGCCTGAAACCAACAATGTGTCCAGCAGCTCAGGACAGGACACGGTTCTTCCGTCATCCCCAGGGCGTTCCTCGGGCCAAGAGGATGAGAAGGCTCGGGATGGATCCATGGAGTCTACTGAGAAGCAGCTCGGTGGCTTAGAGTTATCTAAAGGAGAGGAGAGGAACGAAATCCAACTGCAGGAATGCTCACTTGGTGATTCTAACAAGAATGAAGGAGAAGACAACTCCAGTAGATTGAAGTCTGATATGAAGACCGTTGCAGAAGCAACAGGACCAGGGACTAGCTCAGGAAGCTTGAGCGCTGATCATGTGGTGGCTGCAAGAGCGAGTAATTCGTCCAGTGATACTTACAACAAGCTAGAAGCTGAAATCTCTCCCGATGCTTCTCCTGTTGAAGAGGAGCAAATCGAAGATGATTACATTTTTCACCCTCACAGGGAGTCAACAGATGATCTTCCTGCAAACAAGACTTCTTCTGCGTATGATGGGAGTGAGTCTTCGTCTGATGAAAGGGAAGACCAGCTTCTCGATGAAAACGAACAATGGAATGCTCTTCAGAAAATAAGATCAGGCAAGTTTGAGATACAGAGATACCCTAGGAATTATGAGGAGCAAGGCGCGAGTTCCTCATCCACTTTTTCTGAGAAGAGGCGCAATGGGACGACTACCACATACAGCGAACGGCATCAGAACAGGTCTCTGCAACTTGAGGGACCAGAAGGGCGTCTTGGAAGACAAGGGAGGAGACATGTGACAGAACAGCTTCGGCCTGATTTGCCTTTCTATCCGAGAGAACCTTACACACGTGTAAGCCCTTCCTATCCATCACATGATGAGTTTGATCGCTATTCCCGTGCACAATCGCTTCAAATGCCTCCATACGCTGGAGGCATGAACCACGAATATGTTGACTATATGTATCACAACAACACGAGGGCAAGAGGTCGGGGCCAAGGGGGTCGGTTCTCAGGAGAGATGGCTAATGACAGAAGAAACCATGCCGGTTGGTATTCAGGTCAGCTTCATAATACTTACAGTTCATATTCTGCAAGTCCACAGAGACCAATGGAACAACCTGAGTGTTATCCGAGATGGAGCCACGAGATAGTCTCTGATATGGAGGACCATCAGCGTAATAGACATGCCGGCCACCACCATGAGTTACAGACCCGTCGTCTAAAAGAGAGACAACGTGTGGCCAAGCGTCATGTCCGCCCAACAGCTGGCGGGGCTCCTTTTGTTAGCTGCTACCGTTGCTCAGAAAACCTACAGCTTCCTGTAGACTTTCTCATCTTCAAGAGGAAGCATCATCTTCTCAGATGCGGTACTTGCACAACTGTTCTCAGATTCTCACTTCAATCCAGAACTCATTTAGTTCCTGCCGTAACAGTAACACATGACATAGACGCTAATAGGAGTAGCAATTCAACATCAGAGTCTCCCAGAGACAAAGCTCCTTCCAAACCCAAAAAGCCGAGCTCCTCTGCTCAGGATGAGGAGCTACCTGTCGCTAGAGGCTCTCCGCTTCATAGGCTAATGGGATATTCTACTGTAAGCCAAGTCTTTAAAGCTTCACAGCGTCCTCCTTCTGTATAGATCTCTGCTTCTGATCAAGCAACGAGGACTAAGCGCTTCTCAGATGGAAAGTTTTGCCATTGGTTTATCATTCTTTTTTCTCACATATGTGTATAGGTAAAAGATTTGTTTTTGCATTTCTGTTTAAACTAGGGAAATCCATGAAACTTGTGCAAAATTATACAAAAAAAAAAAAAAAAGATATTGCTTATCTGTTGTATATAGTCATGAAGGATTTGTTATATTGTAACATGAATTCATCATCGTTCCTGGCTTTATCAATCTACTATAACTTTACCTCTTGTATATTAAAAAAGTTCGGAAAGGTTTATTGAAGTATATATGTATGAACTTAGTTGAAGCTGTCCTTATATCGATTCGTCCTCTTGTTGGACACAATAGAGATCCGCTGATCCTGCAGCATGTTCAAGTTGGGGGCCAATAGTCTCGTGTACCGATCGAAATACAGAAGCTGCTTCAGTAGAAGTGCAAACTCTCTCGGGAACTTCAGCCCATATGATTCACTAACACGTACCTACACATGAAAGAGTTTTTTTTTCTTTTCATATGGATGCACTCCGTAAAGCTTAAACTTACATCCCTAAGCAACTACGTCTAATTAGCACTTACCAGGTCGAGGAAAAGAGCATTCATCTGTCTCTCATCCACAACTACGTTAGCAGCAACAGCAGTTCTGTCTGAATTTGTTCCACGAGCTGTAGCCACTACTATCTCTGTATCTAGTTCCTGCTAGAAGAAGATTCGCTTATCTCCATAAGATTAGTGGAAGTTGTCATATTATTTTGCACTACAATTCTGAAACCATATCACAGATGTAGCTGGCTAAAGAGGGGTCATCTTTAGCCATTTACTTCAAAATTGTTAAGTGTAAAATTGCTTGCCTGGATAGAAGAGAACATCTTTTCCAAGTCTCTTGCAAAAGCTTTGGCATCAACATCTCTGTTTGTGGCGCCCATTTGAATCAACGCTGAGGCCATGGATTCATATTCTTCAGTTGCAATGGACGCTAAAAATTCTTCCATAGCCTCCCATGTTTTGGGTGATATCCGACCAACAATGCCTGTGCAAAACGTGGATATTTACTTGAATACACCAATAAATAAGGAAGAGTGTTTATGAAAAAAGACTGCATTTTTATGCATTAATAGATGAAAAAAAGTTCGCAGGGTTTCCCCGAGTAACCGAATAGCCACATGTAAGAACTGTTGCACCAATAGGCTTGAGAGAGTATGATTTACCAAAATCAAGAAACCCAATGCGGCCATCACGCAACAGCCATAAGTTCCCTGCATGTACATCAGCGTGGAAACTTTCACAAGCAAGTAAACTTCCAAACCTGCAGGTTACATCCAAAAATTTTTTTTTTTACTAACTGCTACTTTTAGGAAGAGGAGCAATCTTATTTTCAATAGCGATTTTTCAAAGATCTTACCACACATTAAGGGCGGTAATAAGGCTGTTTTCTGGACTGGAAACAAGTGATCTTATAGAATCAAGATCAGTAAGAGGAACTCCGTATAGCCTCTCCATTGTAAGAACCCGCCGGCTGCTGCAGTGCTTATACACTCTTGGAGCAGTAGCTTGCCCTGACATTCCCATGGTTTCAAGATATCTCTTAAATGACTCAATGTTTTGAGCCTCCTTATTGAAATCTACTTCTTCAAGCATTGACTCACGAATGTCCTTGACAATACCAACCTATCAATAGGATAAATTGTTTAAAGAGTAACTTAGCAGCAACTGCAAATTTAAATACAGAGGAGTTGGGATTCTCTACAGCTACTTGAGAGTATACCAGCGAAGTACGGCTGAACTCAGGACTAAGGAACTCAAATATACGGGCAACAACATAGATAAAGTTCAAATCTGCCACTAAGAAATCTTCGATGCCAGGCTTCAAGACCTTAATCACTACATCCTCCTGGGAGCCTCGAAGCCTTGCACCATGGACCTGGTCATGATGATTCCCTTAAGCAGGAGAAGAGTACATGAACAAAATGAATATCGATCAATGAAGCAGAAGAAGAAGAACGCACTTGTGCTATTGAGGCTGATGCAATTGGTGTAGGGTCAACATATTCATATACGCTCTCTATGGGTCTGCCAAGTTCCTCTTGCAAAATTTTACGAATTTCTTCAAACGACACAGGAGGAGCTTTGTCAAAGCAGTTCTGAAATTCTGTGACATATTCTGGTGGGAACAAAGTTGGCGCAGATGCTATAAACTACGAATGCAACAAATATATTAAAAAAAAAAGGTGGTGTTATATGGGATAGAACGAGAGATAAATTGAACAATATGATAACTAAGCTTACTTTAGACATACAATATACACTTCACATGTTTCTAGCCCAGCTCTACATTTTGCAACATGAATTACCTGTCCCAGCTTAATGTAAGTAGCTCCCATGCGTTCAAAGAGTTTCCTCAAATATAGAGGAGACAGTAGACCAAGCTGCATTTCAGTTGGTAATCCACCAGACACACTTGTCGACTGCAGCGACTGAGCAAATAGTTTATAATTAAAGATAATTTGAAACCGCCAAAGAAAAAAAAAAACACAATTTCAGCTGACAAGAGGTGTGTTACTCATATGAACAAATTAATGAATGATTCACATGAATATGTATGGAACCTATGGAAATTATCAACAGTCACCTTAGATACATCATTCAGCCACTCTCCTCCAACCCCTACAAAGGCTTGAACGCCTTGGACAAGGCGTAACGCACCGCGTGGACCTGTGTTTATCGATGTTTGAACTATATCCTCCACTAGTTTGGGTAATTTCTCTATCCGGCCTGCATCAAAGTCCATGTGAACAAGCACATGGATCAATAAACTGTCTTCACAAAAGTCAACGTGATTCAAATGTGTAGAATTCAAAGGAAAATTCTCCAGTAAACATATATTAAGATAAACCAAATCCAATTAACAGAAACACCCTAAGGAGATATAATTATGCAGGAAATTGCACCATCATTTATCAAAAAACAGTATACAGTCAGATTGAGTTTACAAAAAGCAGGAAATTTTCGGTACTTTGGAGGCGAGAAGTGAAAAGGTCTTGGGTTTGCGAATACTGTGCCGAAAGAACGAAACCCTTCGAATTTCTTCCTCCGATCATCTTCTTAGACCTTCCTGATACATTTCTCGCAACGGGAAACTGAAAATTGAAGCTATCAAGATTCAGTAGAGAGTGATGGAGTTCACCAATTTTGGTAGCGAACCCCCAAAAGAGCACGTATAGGAAACATATTACACGAGGAAAACAAAATAGAAAACAAGTAGACCTGAGATGGGTGAAAGAACGGCAAGCGCGTGCCGCGGAAAGCTGAGACCGCCATCGCTCGCCGGAGATTGAAGCAGAAAATGAACTCCGATCAAGCTTTTACTCACAGGTGAACGACGCCGTTTTATCCGTTTGAAAATTGAAATATCTGAAGCAGCTAACAAAAGAGGGGAGTGAAGAGGAATACTCCACGTGGAGACGTATAAGAGGTAGTTTCCTTCTCACAACATATTCGTGCAAAACTTCTCGGTTCGATTCGATATCCGGTTTACCTTATTCAAATCCCGTTAAACCGAACCGTTGCTTGGACGCTGGATGAGAAGTTGAGAGAGAACGCATTTACATAAGTACCCTTATCAAAATTGAGAAATAACAAAACCATTCAAACCCTAAGCAATTCCGCTGAACGTCTTTTCTCTGTCTTCTCTCTGTCGCCGTTGCTTCGCCATCGTCGCTACCGGTGAGATTATCCTTCTAGTTTCCTTGTTTTCTTCAATGAATTCGCATTTTTTCCATCTGGGTATGTTCTTATAGTTTAAGGTATCTGATTCTGCAGTCATAATCGTTTAGGACCTAAGGTAACGAGTTATGAGTTTTGACGAAGCCTGAATTGAGATGATATGAAACTTTAACTTGTATTTTGTTTCAGTGATTCATCTCTGTCGGATTAGATTTCTTCGACAGTTTTTGGGATAAGTTTTGTTTCTTATGCTCTGTATTTGTTTTTGTGTGCTACTTTACTTATTCTCTTTATTCATCCTGCATTTAGTTAATTTCTGTAAAAAGCTGATTATATTGGGGAAACTTGCTCTATGTATGCTATTTAGCGTTTCTTGTTTCTCTCCAGAATTATGAATGAGCATAGTTGCTCAAGAATCACGTGTTTTTTAATCCGTAAATGGATTCTGCGAAGTCATCTTGTTGAAGGTTTTCGTTTGTTTTATGGATTAAAAAGTTCCGTCAGTAAATTTGAACAAAAAACCCATCTTGATACTGCTGTAGATGATAATGGTAGATTCCTGGATGATAATAAACCCAACCGTTATACACTTTGTGAGCTTCTTTTAATCTGATATTCAGTAAACGAGTAAATTTGTGTCATTTTATGTGATTCATTGACTTACTCAATTCTTACAAGAAGCAGGCAATTCCTACTAGCTTAGTTATAGCTATGTAATGTTTTTATTCTTTCACAATGAGTAATATTTTCTGTTTTATTGCTCCAGCTTGTCCTGAGGTTTACGACTTTCTCTCTAATCTCCTGTGTGGGAGAGCAATGACTAAAATTCGTGGGACTGATGTAAGTTTTGATTTCCCCTTAACTGTTGAAGATTGGATCTAATATGCCATCATAACTTTTACATTTGTCTAATATTTGGTTAATCTGCCATTGTAAGTCTTGATTGCACAGTTTTGAGTGTTATTAGCTTCTGAACTTGACTATTGAGTCCTTAGTTTATTATTTGTCATTTTTCCAAAAGGGCATTTTTTTCTTCTCATTGTGATTGATTTTTGGCAATTGTTACAGATGGCAAAGAAAAAGGATAAAATTGATTCTGAATCGGATATCAAGTCTATGTCTCATCATCATGCTGAATTTTTCGATAAGTTGATAGAGCTCATCCCAGCGAGATTCTACTTACCTGATGAGACAGAAAGGAAGTGGTTTCCAGGTCTTAGCAAGGCTCAAAAAGCTAAAGCCAAGAGAAAAACAAACGCAAACTTAAAGAAGGCGAGGAGAGATAGGTTGGACCCGGAGAAGTCTGCTTTGACAACTCTAGACTTGCTGAAGGAGAAGCTAGAGAAGGAAAAATCACGTAATGAGCTTCCTGATGATGACAGTGAGGAGGAAACAGACAACAGCAAGCCTATGACTGCTGCTACACAAAAAGATATTACGTATGAGGAGCTGAGACAACGTCTCCACCGTAAAATTGATGAGCTCAAAGGTGGTCGTGGAGGTTCAGATAGACCAAGAAGCCATGAAAGAAGGAAGAAAATTTTGCCTAACAAGAGAAAGAGGGACTCAGTTTCTGAGGAGGAGACTGTGGAGGAGAATAAGTCAGCAGATAAAGGTAAGGGTAAGCTGGATGTGGAAGAGGCTGCTAAGGACCTTACATTTGGTTACGTCAAGATTGATGCCGATGAGGAACACGGAAAAGATAAAAAGAAACGGAGGCTTTCTAAGGCAAAAGAGCTTGAAAGGGCTTTGAAGTTAGAGGCTGCAAAGAAGGATCCAGAAAAAGGTGAAGTAATTGCAAAGAAGCACTCATGGCAGGCAGCTACAAGCAGAGCAGCTGGTTTGAAGGTTCATGATGACCCAAAGCTATTGAAGCAAAGCATCCACAAAGACAAGAAGAGACACGAGAAGAACGCAGAGAAGTGGAAGGAAAGAGTTGAAGGACAACAAAAGGTTAGAGTGGAGAAGCAGCAAAAGAGATCAGGGAATATTGCGGATAGGATTGAACAGAACAAGATGCGGAAAATCGCCAAGAGGGAGAAAAAGCTCATGCGTCCTGGCTTTGAAGGCCGCAAAGAAGGGTTTATCAATGAAGGTGGAAAGTAAAACTCAAATCTTCCGTATGCTTTTTGTGTTCCAACATTTCAAAGATGTGATCATCGCCACAAAGGCTGTGAAGAGGGTTTGCACATCTAAAATAGAAAAACATCTGATGCCGTTTAGGGAATTTTCATCTAGTCTAAGTCCCTAGCAAAATCTGTTTTCTTTTTAGTTCATTTTGTTTTGCAGTTTGTAGACTTATCAAATGTTCCATTTGCTACTCAATGTGTTCCTTACAGTGAATGCTATCAGGTTATTAAACGATATAGAACTTGCTTGTTCTTGATGAAGGAGACGGCTTAAGCCGGCTCTGAACAAACTTGTGACAGAAATTAGCAGATTTGAATGTGAGATACTACACCTAGACAGATTAAAATTGGACTCGGTTTCATATTTAAATCCAAAGATGATCTTTGGGTGCGAGCTCTAGAACCGACGTAGATGATAAACTGAACAAACGTGTTTGATTTTGATCAGTAAGCTTACTAAACAAATATCTTGGATAAGCCGAATCGAAAAGAGAGTAACAAAAGGTCGGCAAAAGAATCTCGAGACACGTGCCCACAAGAACAAGCTTGGAGAATCTTGAAAACTCTCTTAGTCATCGCCACTCCCACACGTGTGATGAATGACGTGTGCTAATGCGTCACATTTTAACACCCTCCAAACCTTATATAAACCACCAAGAGACCCAACCTTTAGTTTTCAACTTAAAACACCATCAGAAAGAAAACAATGGAAGCTATGTCCCAAACCAGCACAAAGATCATTACCAACACATCTCCGAGAGCTCATCAAACCCTAGCTCTGGTCAACACGATTCCGGTCAACCTGAGCCTTAACTCCGGGAAGGAGAGGCAGGGTGCTGCTGCTAGATGCGTGGCTTCAGGCCCGGGGTATGCAGCAGCAATGGAGCNGTGGCTTCAGGCCCGGGTTATGCAGCAGCAATGGAGCCAATTACGCCGGAGGAAGAAGAGGAACTGACTCAGAGACGAGGAATATGTGGCGGAGAAGCGAACAGAGGAGTATGGGAGCTCTTGGAGTGCCTTGAGAAGGAAGCTATCATGGGGGATGATGATGGTAGAGACCCTAAAGATTACAGCAGAAGAGCAAAGATTTTTGATAAGAGTTCTAAGATCTTCAAGAACATCAAAGAACAGAGAGATCAGTCTCCGGAATAAAAAAAATTGTTTGTTTGTAATGATCTCATGATTCCTTGTATCCGCACTTCACTTTTCCGGAAATATACAAGAATCCTCTCATTGTAACACAATTTTAATAATGGACATTTTTTTCTTAATATTCAATTTAATATACTAATTATTGAACGAACAATGATGCAGAATATTTGGATATTTTTTTCTTTCATCTTTTAAGTAAACTCTTGATGAAGAAAAGATCTAGCCTTTTGACACACCAAAAAATAAAAATAAAAACATTCCCGAATAAGATTAATTAAATATTTTAAATTTGTATCAAAAGTGAATAACTTCTGGACACTATGTTCTGAAGAGCAAGACAAGTTGTAGAAATGCGATTCAAAGCCGAGTTGATGGATGGATAACAATATATTATTCCCCCTTTGTGCAGATTCGACATGATGATCAATGAAACATCTCCAGAAAAGAGATGCATCCAGTTTCTGCAATTTTTCAGCACTAATAGCTTTCTAAACCCAAAATAAGGAGGTTTAAAAGTAAATGTTAAAACCAAACGTGTCTCGGACCACAATAGCTACTCCAAGAATCTGTTTGGAACAACATAAATCATTTTGTGGAGTCATTAATTATACGAGATATAAATGTGATTAATCTTTGAAGAGGCACGTTTTTTTAAGTCTAGAAACAGAGCCTTTTGAGATTCAGAATAATGATTTTCAGAAATATTCCGTTGACTTCTCTATGTATTTCCGTGCGATGTCAAAGTGGCTCAAGAAAGTTCTGCACACTTTCTTTTGGGTCCATGGGCCCCATACATTATACATAGTATCCGAGTATGACGTCACTAGCGGTTGAAACGTCACCGTTTTCAATTTCGTTTTCCATTTTTACGACGTCGTTTTGCTTCCCACTTCTTCTTCTTTCTTCTCTGTAGTCTTTTCATTTGATCTCTGAGAATTTTTTTCTCTCATCACTCATCTCTCTTCTTTAAGATTCCTTCTCTGTTTATCGAAACTAAAACCAAACCCTAATTAATACTTCTTACGGGCTTAATCATCTTCTGTTCTTTGTTTCCTTTTTAGGGCTTTTAATAATCTTTCGATCGTTCGATTCCATGTCTGGGAAAGGGCTCTCTTCGGCGCCGTTCAACGCTCCGCCGATGATTGTCCAAGATGCTGACCCGTTACGTTTCCGGGTCGGCGAACCGGACCCTAAAACCCGTGAATTCGCGGCTTTTATCGGCGACCACCACCGGTATTTCGCGGCAGCAGCAGCCGCCGCAGCTGCAGCAAACCCTCACCCTCATCTCGAGTTCCGGCAGAATTTCTACTCAGAGAAACCCATTAGCGGAAACCCTAACGACAGTGGTGGATCAGACGGCGAGGATGACGTTGACGTGGAAGAAGACGACGAGGATGATGACATAGACGGAAACGAAGGCGATGGCATGAACAAAGACGCTGGTGAAGACAGTGTATCAGCAGAAGCCGGTAAGAGAATCCCACCTTTTTTTTTTTAGTGCGAAAAGTTTCTACTTTTGAGATATTGAAGCAGTGGGCTTTTTCTCTGAAAATGCTACGCAGTGATCGTGGTTGGACAAGACAACGCAGCTTACTACTCTCAGCATTTTAAGACAATGGAAGCGAGTTTTGCTTCTACGCATGAGGAGTCATCAGTCGCTGCAGAAAATGGGTGTGATTTTAGCGGCAGAAGAGACCCTTCTTCTTCTTCTTCGAGCAACTCAATCGAATCTTTGAGGGCCATTTTGTCTGATCCTACAACGTATGTTCTTCTTTTTTTTCGCTTGATTTCTACGGTTCTTTGCGGTTCTAAAGTCGGTTTTGAGTTCATATGATTCAATTCTTAGCTCTTTTGATTCGGTACCTCTTGAAATCTCCAATAAGGGTGGATTTTTTTGTTACTTTTTTAGTTGAAACTTTTGGATTAGTATCGATCATACTTGTCTTTAATCTATAGCCTGTTTTGTCTCTTTGCAACATCGTAGTGGGAATTTGATGGCTGATGCTATGATTTTGCCTTGCGGACACACTTTTGGCGCTGGAGGGATAGAACAAGTTAAACAGATGGTAGCAGATTTTTTGTTTCTTCCATCACAATCTCTTCTTTTGCTCTCTGCTATTTACTTTTGTCTCTTTTCTTTTGCTTATGAAATCTATTTTTCGTTGTGTTCTCTTAGAAAGCTTGCTGCACATGTTCGCAGCCAGTCTCAAACGACTCGATAACCCCAAATCTCAGTGAGTAAATTATTCATGTTCATGATTTTGGCATTTGGGTGTCTCAGAGAATTCATTGTCATTATTTTCGCTGCAATTTACGCAGCTCTGCGAGTTGCAGTACAAGCGTTCTGCCGAGAAGAGAAGTTACAGTCGAACCATTCATCTAAGAGAAAACGAGAAGGATTTGATCAAGTAACTCAGTTCCACTAATCATATTGATCTCTCACGTCTAAATTTGTTCCAATAAGAGATTTATTGTCCATAAATGCAGGAGAGACGTGCATTTGGTGACTCGACTCATACAGCTCGTTCAAGGAACAAAAGTAATCATTTCCCTTTTGCAGTCGCAGATCGAGTTATAATAAAGGTCAATCCCTTCTTGTTTTTTTCACCCTGCATTTTTTCTAGCAAATGCGGGTGATGTTAACCGTTGGAGTCAAACATGAATCAGGGAAACAAGAGGACTCCGCCTCGTTTTGTTGGACGGGAAGCTGTTGTGACTACTCAATGCTTGAACGGCTGGTAAATTCTCATTTCTTTCTTTGATTATGACTTTATGATAATCAAAAGATTTCTAATCTTTCTTGCTGCAAACTTCCTTGTATATCGATCAAGACATCACCCTTGATCAAAAAATTTATATAGACTTCTGTATAAAACAATATGTGGCAGGTATGTGGTGAAAACGCTGGACAATGCAGAGAGTGTCAAGCTTCAGTATCGCTCATTGGCGAAAGCTCCAGAAGATCCATCAGCCAAGGCAACACCAAGCAAGATGGTCTCTAACTGGCTCTAAACAAACCAACCTTATTACAGCATGATGAGACCACTTTCTATCATAGGTTATCTATGTAAGAACCAAAAAACTTATCTACTGATAACAGATCACGTGTTACATATTGTAAATTGCACTAGTTGCTCCATGTCAAATGTTTGAAGAAATCAGGCCTAGGACAAGTGGAACATATTCGGATCATGATACATACTATTCAGCACAAGACATGTTTATAACTTTTAGGTGTTAACTAATTCAACATACTAAGTTTCTTGTTGTAGAACAAAATTGCAGGAAAAAAAATAAATCTATAAAATAAGAAAAGAAAAAGCTGATGAGCATTGGTCCTAGTGTTACAGATGCACATACAAAGAAAAACTCTGCTACGAAAGGTTACACTAAAGTAACTGAGAAAAAATTGTCAACTAAAATGCTTAAATCAGAAACTGTCAGAAGTTTAAAGGAGTTCAGGTACAGGCAATGTTCTCCTTTGATGCTAGAAAATTGCAGGTCGAGTATATGGAAGCTGCGGCTGCTCTAACGACTAAATCCTTATCTGAGCTCAGCGCATCCGCAGCTCTGCAACACAATTTGGACAGCAGGAAACTAAAAATTTGGATTGGGGAAACTAATTCAACTGTGTACTGAGATGAACAAGTAGTGAAATGACCGTACCTAGAGTCCAATGGCATTCCTAACTGTAAGAAATTCTGACCAGAACTCAAGCTTAAGTGTTGCAGACCTTGATCACAATGTGATTGCAGTTCTCTCACTTGGTTTAACCAGCTTTCCTGAATGTCAAAGTTCACAAACGCCAAATCAGATACCAACAAAAAGAAGGAACGAGGTGAGGTAAAGATATCTCAACTTCTTTACCAATTGTTTCTCTTCTTCTGATAGCGTTTGTTCAAGTTGGCTAAACAAAGCCACCCATCTGGTCTTGTGGATATCGACTGTTGAAGCCCTCGATGCCTCATTGATGAGTAAATTTGGGTCATTCTCTTGATCAGCTGGGAATTCTTTCATTATTAAGAAAGGTAGCTCTGTCGTGACAACTGCACGAACCCTCTTCTTGCTCCGCCGAAGAGCTGAAAAATACAAAAAGGGAATATCAAGAACAACCAAGTTATGAAGTTTTCATTAAATCAATGATCATAAATGAGTTTTTTTGGTTACCGGAAACACGGCCTTTGATGTCCTGATGAAGCAATTCCAACCATTGAGAAGCTACTGTAGCAGCTGCAAATTAGAGATGATGATCAACACATGATATTATAAAATCATAAACATTGGGTAATGAATTCAAGAACATACCTTTAACAGTGAGAACACTAGCACAGTTAAGATCTGCTGTGTCCTCGCTCGACAAGGAACTGCCATTTTCCGAGAACTTGCCTGCTACCTGAAACCTCGAGCCAACTGTATCGTTTTCTTCACTGAACTCACCATCTGCATATTTCTCCTCGTAGTGGCGCATAGAGTAGTTATCTTCTGGCATGGCATACTTGAATCCTTGGTTAAAATCAGATCTTGAGGCATCAGTGTTCACATCTTCCAAGTACTTCCTGGAACCCCCAACAGCAGTATAACTATGCCTCATTGAGGGGTGATCGAAGTTTCCAGAATCTTTTTCAGACTTGACAATGTTTTCAATAATGGAAAGTACTTGCTTTTTGTTTCTCACATGGTTTATAATTCCAGGGTTCAATTCATTGAGCAGTCCACTAGGAGCAGCTAGCCTAGCAAACCTGTCAACTTCTTCTTTCCTTGCAATCTCTATCTTTCTCTTCTTCACCATTGCAGCATCATTATAATTCTTGCTTTTGCGACCACGTTTCCTGGGAGCCGGTATCCCTCCATGAGAAGATGAGACGAGACAGCTGCTTGATGCCGCTGAAATCCCACCGTGTGGTTTAGAGAGAAAACCGTTCTGTTTCATTGCTTTCCACAGCTTCATTGGATCTTTTTCATCAACAGGAACATTGGAACTCCCACACTCGGAATAAACATCCGTTGAACTAGATTTATCGCGTCTCCTGGAGGAGCAAACCGATGATAAATCATCATTCAAGCAGCTGGAAAGAGCATCCGTGTTAAGGTCTAATCCACTTCTTTTCTTTGCTACACATTCAGCATCATTTCTCTTAACCAAAGCTCCCTTTCCACAATCAACATCTGTGTTGAGATCAAGCTTACTAGAAGAAGGCTTGACCTCTTGACTCTTTCCTTCTTTAACAAAACTCTGCGAAACTTTACCAACTTGAGACATTTCATTGGCCTTTTCAATGTCTTTAGGAGCATGACCAGTGTTACCTGTAGCATAAATGGAAGGCCAAAGGGATGTTCAAATTACATTTTGAGCGTTTTAATATCCAAAATTTCACAGGTAAAAAGGAGTCGGGGTTTAAGTTCTATAGTATGCCTTTGCTAAACTTAAAACTCAATTGAAACCATATGATAAAGGGAATGTGTATGAAATCATAAAACGAAAAACTACAAGATGAACCATTGAATGAAATTTGCTCGATTAGTAACAGTAAATTACCTGAATTTAGAATAGGGTTAACACGTCGAATTTTACTCGACTCCTGTTTCTCATCCAATTCATCGCCTCCGATCTAAATCCCAGAAACCGAAAAAAAAAAAGGTAAAACAAAATATAATTAGATCGAAAATTTGAAAAACAAAGTATCAGAAAACGACCCAGATCAGTCCGACGATTTCCGAAAGAAAAATAAAAAAATGTAAAGAACTTACCTTTAAGTCGGATCTGGGAACCGAAGAAAACCCTCCAGAAACATCGTCTTGTTCTTCCATGGCGAGTCAATTAATATCTCGAAAAAAACCCAGAAAATTACCCTCGACGATTTGCCAAAAAAGGCACTAAATTTCGAGAAAATTGGAGGAAACCCAGAAAATGGTAATTACAGATTCATTGAATCCTCGAGGGAAAATACCCAGAAAGGAGATCGAGGGTTCGAGTGATTTAGTCTAGGGTTTAAGATCTGATGGTCAATTAGTAGAGATCCCAATGTGAGTTTTGAGACCCTAGAGTTGGAGAGGAGGGGGAGAGAGAAGAAGAAGAAGAGCGCGCGATGTGGGCGTAGTTTAATAATTTCTGACAACAACAAATGTATTTTTTTGGGTTTTCTGGGCAAATCTTAAGGTTTTCAAATTCAAACAAGACTTCTTCGTGATTTGGAGGGAATAGTGGTTCGGGCCTTTCAAAATGAATCTTTTGCATTTTGAAAGCTCATTAATTCTCAGGCCTTTTTCCTATATTTTCCCCCGAAAGTTAAATCTACAAAAAGGTATACATATTATTAAACTTAGCGGGGGTTATTGGTTTGGATATTTTAATGGATTTGAAAAAAATTTGGATTTGTATTTGGATTTGTATTTGGATTGGGTATTTGAATGAATCCATGGATTTTAAAAGCAAATAAGCGGATTTCAAAATCTAGCAAATGGATTATTGTAAATCAGCCAAATGGATTTATAACTATTTGTAGTTTTATAGTAAAATATAAAAATATAAAATACAAAACAACGAAAGAAGTGATTTTTTTCCCTCATTATCATCTACTATTCTCATAATTCATCCACATATTTGTTGTGATTGTTTCTCTCAACTGATTGGCATATTCTCTTTGTTGATCTTGGGTTGCAAAAAATTCTTCATCATTGTTATTAACTTCTTCAAGATCTTCTTCTTCTTCATTTATGTCTTCGGGAAAATTATTTGTCCGACAGAACTTTCGTATAAAATTGTGTAAACCAACACATGCAAGTACAATCTCTATTTGTGTTTTGTATGGAAAAGGAGGTGCAGACTTAAAAATTAGAAACCGAGATCCCATCCAAACCCAGAGCTGAAGCGAAGAAGTTCAACACCATTTAGATATTTTACCTTCAAAATCTTGGTTCTGTTTAGGTAGTGTTGATGTGTTTTAGTACACCCATGTATTTCATTGAGAACATGTAGTATTCGTCTCTCAACCGTGAACTTGCTGACTATCACGCAGACCCAAAGCAACACCATCTAAAAGTAAATTTATCAAAGTTTTGGTCTCTTGGAAACTCTATTAATTATATGAATTTTTCACCCGATTTTGTTGTGATTCTTCCATTGATATTTTTAAGGATTTTGTGCTATAATTCAAAGACTATAACAAGCACCCATTATATAAACAATTGAAATCTACTTTATAGAAATGGAAGATCGTAAGAAATGGAAGAATAGAAAAAAAAATGGGAAACTATCATAAAGAAAAAGGAAGAAAAATATGTAGGTTGATAACGTGTGTGTTGGAGCATTCATGTGGGTTAATTTGGAGCAATAATGTGAGATGAACGTGGAAAGCGTAATATATAATACAAATCCATCCAAATAACAAGGTTAAACTCAATACTTAAGTTTTTATATTTTTAACTTGAAGAGACTTATAAATTCATTAAAATCCAATATGAAATTAAATCCTTATACAAATCCTTGTTATTGAATAACACTTGATTTTAATTAGGATTTAGAAATCATAAAACGAATAACACAAGATTTTAATATAGATTCTAAAATCATTAATTCAATAACACCGGATTTGATTTGGATTTCCAAATCCATTAAAATACAAGAACCAATAACACCCTCTTAAGGTTTTTTTTTTTGAGAAATTAAAATTAAGGATTTAACATGTACGAAAGATATTTTTTTACTATTCGTAACGTAACATAAATGTTTCTATATGTAAAAATAGTTAACTACATTAAAATGTGAAAGATAACTAACTTGATATTATTAAAAATAGATAATTATATCATAAATATTAATTGTGTTTCCTAATATAAGAAAATTATATTGGAAAAAGAGTTTTTGTTGTTAATAAATTAAAAATTAGAAAAATTAAGAAATTATATTTCCAAAATAGACAGCTACTAAATGATATTGTCTTTGTTTCTATATTAAGAAATAAAAATTTATTTTTGGACATTTGAAATTATAAAATTATTCAATTTAAATATAGAACACTCTCTTTTATTATAGTTGTTTACTGTAAAAAATATAGACATCGATAAAATGCCTATTTCATAATATAGTTATCTAAGATAGTCTCATTCTGTTTTTTAATGTACAAAAACTAAATATTGTTTGATATAAATATTTATTTTAGAAATATAACTGCATAATTTTCAACTATAATTGTCCGATGAATTTATCATTCTAATTTCCAATTTGCCTTCTTTTTTTTTGCCACTCTCTAATGATCTAATCTCACCAAATTAATTACAACGCCAATCACACATTTTTGGGCCATGAGGATTGGAATTTTTCCCACCCCAACTTCACTTAGTGGGCTTTCAACTGGCCTATTAGGATTGTCGTTCTTATGGCATGCTTTTTTTTTTCTTATGGCCAAATGTTTATTTACATGATGAAAAACAACTACAAGGCTTCATTGTCGATTTCCCACAAGCCAACAATTCCTAAGCTGAGATTCACTCGTCTCCCTAAAACTTGACACCTTAGCTAAGCAGAAATGGGTACACCGCATGCCCAGACCCGACCCGGATCCAGACCCTGACCTGACCCGTGTCGTCTTCAGCAGATAACAAACAGGCCCACACTCCACTCCTTTCCCCTGCACCACCAACCCCCACGCACGTGTGCCCTCGCCACCGTCAAAGCCACAGCCACAGCTCTCCTCCGCCGCCGCTCCCAACTGCTCCACGAATATCATTCCCTCTGGCATCTCCGCCTCTCCTCTCTCCCACTTCCCCTTCACCGCCGCCCATTCCTCCGCTTTCATCACCACCACCGTTCCCTCCTCCTCTTCTCCGGCGTACAAATGGACTAACAACGGCGCTTCGCTTAATTTCTTCACGATCTCCGTCACCGATCCCTTCATCCACCTGTCTAGTTTCTCACGCGCCGCCTCCACCGCCCTACGATCTCCACCTCCTCCTCTGCTTCTCCCTCCGCTTCTTTTTCCTCTCTGCTTCTCTATCTCCGATACGGCCTCCGCAATCGACGCCGATATCGTTCTGGCGCTGGATCGGCGATTACCGTCACGATTGATCGAGAACGACGATGAAAGCGATCTCGCATTGTGATCGGATCCACAGGGAAGCTCCAATACGCCGCGGTGCACCAGATAACTCCCGCCGCATCCGATTTTTGCGTACGCCGCCATCTCTCCGGTGATGAGATTTCACGTCCAATAAAATTATCTCAGTCCCAAAACCTAAAATTAAAATTTATGAATGAATAAAAAAAACAGATTAACGACGAGGATTGAGGCGAAGAAGATCGAGCGGTCGGATGAATATTTAACGTAGAAGGGACTTTAAATAACGCTAGGTTCCTTAACATGCTGACGTCATTCTCAGCTGAAACTGTTTGACTAGCTATAATCAGCTGTAACTCCATCCATGCTAAGTCCCGGTGCACCATAATAAACTAGATGTTTTATTGGTTGTTAATCATTGCATTGGAGTATAATCAGGAGGAAATCATATGGTTGCACGGTAGAATTCCCGTAGAGGATTGTTGCTCAGTGAGGAAGTGGAACGATGTCAATGATGAAAAGACCTTTAACGAAATAACGGCGTTTTCTAATCCAAAGTCCAAACAGACGCTCTGCCGGCGAATGTCGTTTGATGTAAACCGTAGGATCATAATATAACGCCCCCCCTGAGAGACAGGATCGTACGGTTCCCACGAGACGTAGAAATCGATAGGCACGTGGGATTGTGGTTTGAGTGCGTGGAGATCTCGGAGTAACACGCGTTACTCGTCTTCTGAACTAAGTGGATTCCGTGCTTCACACATCTTTGCCACGTCAGTTTAACGTCCACGTCAACATATTAATATAAAAAAATTGAACAAAATATTGTAAACCAAATCTTAAATCCTTAATTAAAAACATTAAATCCTTAAAACTAAAATAATGGCAACAAAGAAATAGAACCTCAAATGGTATGCTAGATTTCCTCAAATTTTCAAAGATTTTTTTTTACCTTTTTTCTTGATTGTCCCATTTTGTTTTCCCAATTTTCTTTTATCAGTTCAAAAAAGAATATAAATCCACAAAAATAAACACATTCCCTCCTGGTTAGATACAATTTACTTAAATTATAGATAATTTAATACATTAGTGAATTGTATGGCTAAAATGAAAAATAGACTAAACTTTTGCATTAAAAATATAAAACATCACTTATTTTTGAAGCAAATAAAAGTTAATTAAAACATCGCTTAAAATGATATGGTCGAAGTAAAAAAAATTAGGCTTGAATTGCAAATTTTTCAACTACATCTACAATATTCTTATAAATAGCTAGCTTTTCTAGAAAGATTATTGCACTAATCTTTGCTTTCTCAATTAGGTTGGGTAAACTTGTGGAGCCATACGAGGTGTTGCAATCGCGTGTAAAGGTTTTGCCATGAAAAGGTCACTCTTGCTTTCCGAAATGTCAATTTTACCCTCACCAGGCACCGAAGACCACGTGAACCCTTGAATCAACCGAGCCAGCAACATGTACGTCATGGCCGACCCAATGTTCGAACCCATACACCCTCTTCGTCCCGTGCTGAACGATATTAGATTGAGATCTGGATCGTTCAGCTCCACGTTAATGTTATTGCCCAAATGTCTCCCAGGGTCGAACTTAAGTGGATTGTCCCACACGTTAGGGTTTCTCCCGATCCCCATACGACTAATCAGCACGTGGCTTCCCTTGGGGATGAAGTAATCGTCCACCACTGCGTCGGCGGTCGACATGTGAGAGAGGTTGAACGGCGCCACGGGGTGTAACCGGAACGCCTCTTTCACACAAGCCTTCACGTAGTTGAGATTCGGGAGGTCGGATTCAAGGACAAAACGGTCTTTTCCTACTACCCTATCGATCTCCTCCACGGCTTTTTGCATGATGCTCGGCTGGTTAATCATCTCCGCCATGGCCCACTCCGCCGCATTAGACGGATTATCCACCGTCGCCAACATTAGTTCCTTCACAATCCAACAAAGTAATTAACTAGTTATTTAATTAATTAATTAATAAAAAAACAAAGTAATTAACCGCCAAAAACGTTAGAGATCATCAAATTATTAGATTTTTGTACGACAAATATTTTGTTTTTGCTAATTCGAAAATATTTAGAGCTTTCCTATGGAAACTCCACTATAATTTACCAAGGTGTTGTTACTGTTCTATCGGATTCGATGTTGAATCCTAAATGCTATATTTGGAGACAAATGATATTTACGCTTGTAAACCCGTCACAACTATTCAGGGCTGGCTTAAATGGGGGACAAACATTGCGATGCCCTAGGGCCCACAGAAGGAAAACAAACATTTTTGTCAGCAAATCTTTTTTTTTTTAAGGTTTATTATCAGATTTTTTCTCAATCGGGGGCCCATTTTTCATGGTTTATATTATACATTAGAAGGTTGTTTTTCTTTTTAAGTAAAAAAAATATATTAAGAGGCCTATTTTTCAAATTTGTCCTAAGAGCATGATCAATCGAGAAGAAAAGGATCTTAGATATTTTTTAATTATAAATTTAGAGTTAAGAACTTTTCATAAAAACTTTAGATTTAGGTGCTCCAAAGGAGAACTCTATTAGGGATTTTTAAAAAAAAAAAAAAAGTGTTTTGTCCAACCAAATTAACATGGATCAGACACGTGGTACATAAGAGTCGGTTCTTGTGTTTCTTAATTAAAAACCGACTCTACTCTTTTTAACATTTTTTTGATTATATAAATTCTAAGAAATGCTCTAAAAACCCTTACAATTCTCAATTGATTATGCTCTAATAAATACTTGATTCGGCGCTGCAACTATTATCCTGTGAAAAGAGACTATATAGCCTTTTTTTTTTTTTTGTCAACAGAAACTATATAGGTAAAAGCCGAAAATTTATAGTTATTTATAAAATGAAAAAACTCCACTATGTGGTAGATATAATTAAGTCGATAAATATGCATACCGTCACTTGCGCTTTGATCTCTTCGTCCGACAGAGCACGCTTCCCGTTGGTGTCTTTTGCCAATATAAACATGTCGAGAAAATCTTGAGGCTCTTTCATCTTCCCATTACGCCATTGCTTGAGTCTTTCATCGACGAAAGGATCGTTATACTTACTTATATTCCTCATTGCGCCGCTCACGACCTTCTCATGGCCTTCCAAGTCCAAGAACCGTAGGCAGGGGACATAATCCGATAATGCAAAGGCGTAAAGATGTGTTACAACCGTAAACAAAGAATCAACATGTTCAATCTCTTCGAACCCTGGTCCAGATCCATCTTCACTTCCTTTGCCGAAATGCCTTAGACCAAATATCATCTTCCGAGCTACATTTCCGCTATATTGCCGCACCACAAGCCTTAAATCGACCATTGCAAAACCATTACCATCACCGCGGTTTTTGACACAGCGGTTATTGATGTACCGAACGAGGTTATCGGCCTCTTCGGTTCTCTTGTTGAGCATCAGTTTGAAGCTCTTCTGGCTCGTCACATGAGATGCCACCACTCTCCTCATCTTCCTCCACTGCTCGCCTTGTGGCTCCACCGCAATGGTTAAGTACCCGCGGCTGGAGTACTCTGTTCCCATAGTTAGTGGTCTAGTGGCGAAAATGGAGTCTTGCTTCTTCAGAATCTCCCGTGCAATCCGCGGAGATGTCACGGAAATCACATGAGTATTGGCGAGAGGGATACATGCAATATCGGTGTCGAGTTCTTCCATGAGGGAATGTATCCACCGGAACACCGGTTTGTTCCTCCATAGTATTTCCGGTAGGTTTCCGATTAGAGGCCAAGGTTTTGGTCCGGGAGGGAGAGGAAGGTTTTTTGTGTAGGAAGTCACTAGCACGGCTTCCTTCTTCTCCTTACGCTTCATCGTTAATGCAAGGATGAAAAAAGCTAGAATAAACGCAAACAATGAGGTGGAGTCGAGCATTGTTGTTCTCAACTTGGGAAAGTTATTAGGTTCTATAAGAGTTTGAATTGAAGAATGGCTTATTTTATTTTTAAACGAAGTGAGGAGTTAATTAGGCTATATATAGGCAGCCATGAAACGGCAACGACGCGAGCTTGATGTAATCTGGGGAAATTAAATGTGTTTTAATTGCTGGAAGAAAAGCAATGCAAGGAATCCATGATTTTTCAACACCTCATATCTATGTACTTGTGTGTTTTGGGCCGACAGTTCCTGTCTATTTCTATCTAGCATTTTATGTTTCTTATTTCAAATTCGTCTAACCTCTAGATATGGAGCAAATTTCTAACGATTCCATTATAAGGTGAACCATACATATATTTTAATTAATTAGCCATTGGAAAGTTACAAAAACTCCATTTAAAGCAAGAGTAACTAAAAATAGAAAGCTACTAATTACTACTTATGTAAAGTTCACTAATTAAAATATATGGAGAAATTTTTAGTGAACTTTACATAAGGAACCTACTATTGTTTTTTTAGGTTTACGCCTAACATGTCAGTGCAAAGTTCTAATTTAAAAAAATTAGACCTTTTTCAATACTAAATTATATTTTCCTTATGTGTGTATTCTTATATTTGTTTAGCTGTACTACCACTTTTGAAATACTTCCTATATATTATTTGAGAAACACAAGAAAATCTCTTTGCGGGAGGGATTATGAAATTTTAATAATCTTTAAATGAAATTAAACTATGACTTTGATTGGTGGCATATTACGACTGTGGTAAGAAATGTAACTTATTGTGAAACCAATTAGAGCCTATATACTAAACGTTAATTTTGTAGAAATTACAAGATATGGGATTCGCTTATTTTTAATAATTAATATTAATTGTTTTTTTTTGAAACTAATTAATATTAATTGTTACCAATACGATACATACAAAATAAACATATGATAAAATTAAACTCGTATATCTAAAACTTTGAAACCATATATGATACATATACTCACACTAAATCCGAACCATGTGACATATATACATATACTCACACTAAATCTTATATATATATTGTTATATAAGACACTGAAGAATCAAATATTAGAATAGTTGTCATTATAATATCTGTTTAATAAAAAATAAATAAGTTATATATATATTTATCATAGCAAATCTGTTACAACGTTATTGGTCCAAACCGATTTCATTAATAGTTAATGTAAACGTTTTAAATATTAAAAATGAATCTAGCGGACTTATATAGAATCGAGACTTTTTGGTTACAAAAAGAACAAAGAGTCGGTGTATATCGTACATCACTTGCCGGTTATAAAAGGAACAAGAGTCGTAGTCGTAGTGTGTCTATCATCATCAAGTACTCTTAAATCTTGTGGATGTTATGCATCTCGGTATTTCCTTTTCCATTTTTATGTAGCGTCACGTTTAAAATATTAATTGGGCCTTGGAAATTGTAAATAGATGGCCCATTTTATTTGTAATATACACTCGCGCGCCTTGGCTTGGGTAAGTGTGCTGCTTATTTCCTCAGGAATTTTTAACACTTTTTTACTTTGTTAAATTATCAAATCCTGTGTTAAAGTAAAACAAATACTTTTTTTTTTCCGAGACTTGGACTCCACAAAAAGAAACAGAATTTAGTAAAAAAAATTCAAAACTTGTAAAACATTTATATTTCTAATTTTCTATATGTTTTATGCGTTTGCTCTACATCTCTTGCATCTTAATTAGTTATATCTCCAATGGTAGGTAGAACGAGTGGTTGTGGACTGGCTGGTTAGACTAAATACGTGGCTTTCTGGTGGGTCGCTGAACATTTTTCACAGTCATTTAATAAATAAAAAAAGAAATGAATGTTAACAAAATAATATAATTCATAAAAAGAATTCATCGTCTTTTAGATCACAAGCTTTGAACGTTAGCAAAATTATGCTACCTACCACCAGTATCTCACTTACTATATAGATATTCACATAAACATTATAGAAATTATTTCACTAAGATCATAAGAAGTGGATACATCAAGCTGTTGAGAAACTTGTATACTCTCAGTTTCAAAATTATACAAAATAGAAAGTAAGACTTGACTCTTTGCATTGCTTTCTTATTGTTTTTGTCCACTGGAGTAAGCTTTTCTTGTCCAATTCCGAAAAATTTATCTTTCTAATTTCAATTGAATGTTATTTTTTAACTACTTCTTTAACTTTTTGTTTCTTCATTGCATGTGATAATTTTATCAAACAGTGGGAACAGAAATGGTGATGGTTCACGAGGTTCCTTTTCCTCTACAGATCCTCACTTCCAAGCCCCTCTCTCTTCTGGGCCAAGGTTTTTTTTTTTGTTTTTCCTCAAACAAAAATATTTTTTTTTGTGTTAAAAAAACAAAAATATTTAGTACCTTAATAATGCAATAATTACTCAGGTAATTGATATCTTTTTTTTTTTTTTTTGTAGGGATCACGGACATCGAGATCCATTTCCTTCAAGTGAAGTTCACGGCGATCGGAGTATACTTAGATCCTTCAGATGTTAAAACTCATCTTGGAAAATGGAAAGGCAAGACCGGCAAAGATCTCGCCGGCGATGACGACTTCTTCGACGCCCTTGCCTCCGGTAAACTTAATTAGTCTATATCTTACATTCCAAATCAAATTTGAAGTAGGGCTCTCCGGTTTTTTTTTTTTTGTTTTGTTTCTGGTTTAGATAAGCTATTTGGTTAAATATTGGTTTTGAGTATGTGATACCAATGGAAGTACTTTAAAAAAGAACGAGTTTCTATTTCGGTTACTATTTTGGTTAATTTCGGTTCAATTGGTAAAACTCCGGTTTAATTAATTTATTCGGATTAGTAAAAGTCAAACGAAATTGAACCGGTTTGTTGGTTAATATGTATTGCAGCGGAGGTGGAGAAGGTGATAAGAGTGGTGGTGATAAAGGAAATCAAAGGAGCTCAGTACGGGGTGCAGCTAGAGAATGCGGTGAGAGATCGTTTGGCTGCGGAGGATAAGTACGAGGAAGAAGAAGAAACAGAGCTCGAGAAAGTCGTTGGCTTTTTCCAGTCTAAGTACTTCAAAACTCATTCCATCATCACTTACCATTTCTCAGCAGCCAAAGATGGCATTTGCGAGGTATATCATCTCGAGCCTATAACGTCTACTGTTTCGAATGCAGAGGATCAAAAAGCAATTGAAACAGAGAAACTCTGTCTGCGTTTAGCGATCATTAACTAATGACTTTGTTTGAAATAGTATATGTTTAGTTTCATTTGAAAAGAAAAAACACCTTTTATACGCAATTGCTAATGTTTATAAACAATCGATGGCCTAAACAAGAATTGGTTTCATTTATTGATTGGTGGAAGATCGGGTTCGAGACGGAAGGTAAAGAAGAGGAGAAATTGAAGATAGAGAATGCGAATGTGGTGGAGATGATGCAGAAATGGTATTTGTCTGCAAGTCGAGGTGTTTCACCGTCCACCATTGTCTCCCTCGCCGATTCGCTGTCCGCACTTTTAACCTAAAATCATCTTGTATAAGCATTTATGTTGTTGTTAAATAAGACATCGTGTTTGGTTATCTTTATAAAATGATTAACGCAAGGTTTCTGGTTATTTCCCACGGTTAGTGATTTTGTCTTTTGTCGTTTGAAACTAGTAGACCAACCACAAGGGAGGTTTATAAATATCAAATTTTTAATTTTTAATATTAAATTTTCATGAAATTGCGATTTTTTTTTTGACGGAATATTGATATTATTTAAATTTCTAATCATGTTGGCATAATTGCTACCATCAGGATTTTATCAGCTGTTCAAACAATGTTCTTTCATTCAGCTTTGCTATAAAAAATGACAATTTTCAAAGTGATTAACAAGAACATGTTATTTATATTTTAACCACCTGAATTCAAGGATTTGTACATATCTTTCTCATGTTTGTAGTCTCAAAAACGCTTTGCAATACTTTCTCTCGAATATCCACTATCAATGAAGCTGTTTACACTGACACCGTGGTAACCGCTAGTGACGTAGGTGGGCCTGGCCTTTTTCTTTCGTTGGCGAAAGGCCCAACCCGTTTTCTTTTGCCTTTGTAGTTTGTACTTTGTCACCCTGATGAAGCAAACAATAGTGTTTTTTTTTTTTTTTTTTGACATCCCAAACCAAAAGTTTTTCAAACCAAAACTGAACTGAATTTAAATTTTTAAATCACAAAATAGCAATGTTTTTGTATTGAACAGAAACTAAATTTAGTGCAGCTGAAACGAATCCTAATTAATTCCTAATTCATAGTTTTAATTAAAGAGATGCTAAAAATACATTCTATTATACATAATATTATTTAAATAATATTTACAGTGTAAACAACTAATGATGCTGTGTTACGTTGCCACCGCCACGTCATAATCCCGCCGGGAACCCTCGGCCGGAGTCTGATGGTCAAGGAGTGATTGTCGGCAAGTGGGGCAAGAGGAATGTGAGAGCAACCAAGTGTCGATGCACTTCACGTGGAAGCAATGGTTACATTTGGGCAAAACCCTAACTTTCTCTCCTTCCACAAACACTCCCAGACATATCAAACACTCCGTGGCTTTCACCTTAAGACCCGAGCTGTATGAATCAACGGCCATCCGCTTCAACTCCCGTTTCTTGATCCCCTTTGCTGCGTTTGCGTTGGAGTCAATTGGATCTTCGTTAGGCGTGAATCTTCGTGTGCAGCTTAAGACACAGCGCAAGACCGAATTGAGGCCAAGGGCACAGATCAAGGCGCATAGAAGAGCCGCTAGAATGATCATCATGTTTGTATCCAAGTAAGCTATGTTCTTGTTGTCGTTATTAGAGCCTCCTAAAGTTCTAGGATTTGCATTAGTAGCTGAAATCGTCGGGGTTGCTTGCGTCTCAAGTAAAAACCTGCCCATCTGTAAACGTTTCAGAAACAGATGCAGAAACTCACCTTCAATCTTCTTCTTCTTATTGCTCCAGTTTGTGTTCGAATCGGATTTCAAAAGAGATCGAGAGGAGAGATTCGAGTTGCTTCATGTTCTTCTTCTTATTTTCTCTTCTCTTCTCTTCTCTCGCTCTCTATCTCTCTCTTTTTTTTTTTTTTTTTTTTTCCTGATCNTTTTTTTTTTTTTTTCCTGATACTTGATAACCTTTGATTCCTGAGGCTTGATGACCTTTGATTCCTATCTGAAACTCAAAGACAAATAGATTCCTTTCTTGATAAATCCATGGAGCTATCAAAGCTCAATTTTTTCTTGATTTGCTTCCTTCTGTAGTTGGTTTCTTCTTTGAGTTTTACATAAAACTGGAAAATACAAGTTGTCCTATATATTATAAGAGTCGTAAATGAATGGGCAAGTGCGAGAAGGGATGATGATGAAAAGGTTGGTCCAAGAAATCTTTGGTTAGATTTGCAGATATATAAAATTGTTTTTTAAAGAGAGAAAAAACTATGGCATATAATCTTGTTGGATTTGTATAATTAGTAATTTTTTGATAAATATAATTAGTAATTGAAACAAATATAAAGGACATGGCCAAAAAGACAACCAATAATGCAGAATATATTGTTGAGTTGTCAAGAAAAAAAATATTGTTGAGTAGATATTAAAATTGACGTATAACAAACTCATAATTAGTGGTCTTAAGAACTTTGGAATCAAGCCAGAGGAATTCCACTCTCATATAGAAAGAAATTAGTGAGAACGAATTAATAATAGAAACATTCCAACTTTTCTTTTGGAATAAATCTATGTTTGGGTATCAGATTCTCAACTAATAATGATGATTTCAAACATAGTGGGTTTTACTCCATCTTTTACAAAGTACTAATTATATTTTATAAACTAATCTTCAATCAACAGATATTATCATATGTAGTGGTTAAGTAGTTTCATTTAAGATGTCTAACAAGACGAAACCACTACATATGATACTATAAACTTTTTTTTTTTTGACACCGGATGTAAACTTTTCTTTTTGCCAGTTTTAATGGAAAGCAATTTAGCTATCAAAAGATCAACAGTAGAAAATAAAGTGACTTTATTTTATCCAAAAAAAAGGTGAGTTTATCCATTAATATCTAGTATTTTATTATCTTCGGGGTGCATGGAAACATAGTTTAGTGTTACAAAAAATGTAAATTATTAGTTGGATTTGAATTGAATGGTCTTAGATAAAGGGGAAAAGAAGCATCTGGGTGAGCTCTTTGGTCCACATATATTCAACGTCCAATTCAACACATACTGATGTACAAATCAAACAGACGCACAAGTTCACCGCAAGAGACAACACTTGTATCTCTCTTAGATCCACTACCTCCACTATTTTACATAACTACTCTATGAAACTTGATATGGTTGTTTGATTTAGGTAGGGTATGTTGTCGACTCCAAATTAGAATTTTTTTTTTTTTTTTTTT
>OVAY01000037.1:113634-127383 GCA_900406395.1 Kernera saxatilis
TTTTTTTTTTTTTTTTTTGTAAACTATGAAGTTTTGGGCCGAGACCCATACATCTCTCTAGGCCCGGGCCAGCCTTTAATATTTTTACATGTCTTAGCTGTCACTCGATCATGTGATCTCTTGAAATTTTCCAGGGACTTTTACAGTCGAGTTATCGACCTCTGGTCCAAATTAGAAATTATTCGATGTTAAATGGAAGAACTACTATTTTGAGGAAATGTGTTCAGAATTTGATATCATTTCGAAAGGTAATACAAATCAATCGACCTATTGCTGATATAACGTTTTGAGTTGGAAGTTCAAAATATATAAACAAATTCATTCATTACCAGTTGGTTTTAAATTGAAAATCCATAAAAATTGACACTATTCAAACTTAATTTAGAAGATAATAGAAGAAAGATAAGTGGGGTAAAGGTTTCACCTCTAATACCTCTCTACAAAGTCTTAGATTTCGAATCTGGTTGTTGTTTTTCAAATGAGAGAGTTAAATTATGGCCACTAGACCAGTAAAAAAAAAATCTAGAAAGATTATGATTTACGAGTTGGTAACGCAGCCATGAATTTTCTTTTGCTAAGGAGATCGTTGTTAGAAAAAATTGCGATAGATTATCTAATTAAAATCTTTACGTATTCCCTAACACTATCGATGCATTTGTCACTGTGAATAAGTCTATGTGTAGTGCTAAATTCGTCGACCAAAGCAGACCAAAGCGGTTTTTATATCAGATTGAAATAGTTAGGTTTAGAGCTACAATCAACCCAAACTAGAATAAAATCAAACCGGTAAAAATGGTGAATACGACTAGAAGCGAAAAGTATGACTAAATCTAGTTCTGTTAGGTTAGATTTCAATTTTGTTCGGTCAATCTTGAAATATGAACAAATAGTAGTTGTAGTCTAGTGTTTGACTGTTTTTCACAATGTTGGTGTGAAACTGAAAATTTCATTAGTAACTAAAATCCGGTTTAACATTTCAGTACACGTTTTTGGGCAGGCCTTGATGGGCCTGAATTATGGCACCATCATAGCCCAATTCAGAGGCTGCTGTTATAATACAATAAAGGTGATTTTTCTAATGATAGTAAACTGATAATTGACCGAAAGAAAGTCTGTTACCGGAAACAAGGGACGATCTCATGTTCTTATATCTCTGTGTTCGGTTTCACATGCCGAGTACGTTTGCTTTTGATTACCTCATCTCACATGTCTCTTTCTTCCTTACTATTTATTATATCTAACCATGTAACTTATGATACATTAACAAAAAAAAACTTATCAGTATATATGATTTCTATGTGTGCGCAAACGAACTTCATTTATGATTTTTCTTAATTACTAATTTAGAGATAGAAAAGAAGACAGTATTCTAAGACGATCATGAATGCATGATTTATTGAAGTGATAAAACCCTGTAGATTAATTAAAACGAACTGATTATATAGTTTAAAACTATGAATGATTACAACTATCGAAATCATGTGTTGATGCGCGGTATATATATATATGAAATCGATAGTATTAACAAACCATTTTATTACAAGTTCATGTCGATCAATGTAGTAAACTAGTAATTAAAAAAACAAAGAATTAAATTATTAATCAATTATGTAGAATTGCTCATCTGATTTTAGCTGATTCCTTTTTTTGGTCAATATTTTAGCTTCTTCTTAGTTCAAACAATCCAAACGAATATAAACTAAAACAAAATTATCAAACTTGTGCGCGGACTGTAGAGTAGTTTGTTACGGCATTAAGTGCCTAACGTACGTCACACTTCCTAAATTCCTTTTCCCATGATTGATGTCTTGCTTTATAAAGTAAAGAATGATTTCTGAAACTCTTGCGAAAAACCGCTAAAAAAAAAAAGAAATCTTGCCAAAACCATGTTTGTATAAGAAGAAAGCGCAAAATATTAATGATTATTATGGTTTTAACAAAATGTTGTATTGTAGAGGGAACATCACATATATGTAAATTAACCAAAAGAACATCATATGGTTTTCCCAAACAAAAACAAAAAAACATCATATATGGTTAAACCAATTAATAATTAGATGTATATAGTGTAGACATGTCATGACGTGCCCACGTGGCATAAAGTAGGGTCCATGCGGTAATAGCCGTTGGGATGGTTAACGGAATTGCATGTGAGAATTGAATAATGCATTAACCAACAAACGGAATTCCTGGAAAGTAAGACTCATTTCGATTTTAAGTTTGTGAAATTATTAAAAAAAAAAAAAAAATTTGAGCGGATCGTACGTAAGAGAAGTGATAGGCAGTAGTGAATTCCCTAATCCCCTATATAATACAAGTGAAGTCTTGAACGAATTATCAACTTCACTCAGCTTCTTTTCCCCCACTTATAACTTCCTCCTTTACTATTTCGCCCCAGTAAAATCATGAATCTTAAAGAATATTCCCAAATTTTATTTCTTTCACTATGCACCCTCAACTTGTGCTTCTTTGTTATAAACTCCGACGACAACGGAGGCTGGGAGAGAGGCCACGCCACCTTCTACGGCGGAGCTGATGCATCCGGCACAATGGGTAGTTAAAATACACATCATCACCAAATAATAATCACAAATGGATATTTTTAACATATACCTTAAGCGTTAAAGTGTTGAGGTTTTGCAGGAGGTGCGTGTGGGTACGGTAACTTGTACAGCCAAGGCTACGGACTACAAACCGCGGCGCTGAGCACAGCTTTGTTCAAGAGCGGTCAGAAGTGTGGGGCCTGTTTTGAGCTACAATGTGAGGATGATCCTGAGTGGTGCCTCCCTGGTTCCATCATCGTCTCTGCTACAAACTTTTGTCCTCCAAACTTTGCCTTAGCCAACGATAATGGTGGTTGGTGCAATCCTCCCCTCCAACACTTTGACTTGGCCGAGCCTGCCTTTCTCCAGATCGCTCAATACCGAGCTGGGATCGTTCCTGTCGCATTCAGGAGGTAAAAAACTCAAGTAGCAAAAACATATATAGGGGTTGGCAATCTGGTTTATACTTTGGTTTCGGAAATTTTGTTTTCCGAGTTTATAAAAACTGAAAAAAAAATAAGAAATATGTTTTTATTCATCCTTTGTTTTTGAGAAAAAAAATTATTAAATAACATTCTATATTTTTCACAATTTTTTAAACAATATTCTATTTGTGTAATAAACTTGTAGCTACATTTATTATGCATAATTAAGATACAAATTTAAATGAATTTTAGTTAACTTGGTTTTGTTCTGTTACACTACAATCGGTTTGAGTTAAACATTATAGTTTAGTTCCAATGCGGTTTAAAGCTTCACTTAAGTTTAAACTCTACGTACCATTTTTGTCCTCTGATAATTACAGGGTTCCATGTGAGAAACCTGGAGGGATAAGATTTACGATAAACGGAAACTCGTACTTCGACCTCGTGCTGATCACAAACGTGGGTGGTGCTGGAGATGTTAGAGCCGTCTCTTTGAAAAGCTCAAAGACTGATCAGTGGCAATCTTTGTCCAGAAACTGGGGACAGAATTGGCAAAGCAACACTTATCTCAGAGGTCAAAGCCTCTCTTTTCAAGTCACTACTAGTGATGGTCGGACTGTTGTGAGCTACGATGTTGTGCCTGAGGATTGGCAGTTCGGTCAAACTTTTGAAGGAGGACAATTCTAGATTTTGTGTCAAGAGAAATAATAGATATATACAAGAAGAGTCAATGATTGTGTTCTAGACAAAGACTCTGCTATTCTCAAGAGCATTATGGATCATATCTACTCTTCTATAGTCATACGAAAGATGCTCAGACAACTAATTTAGTTGGAAAAAGGCATTTTATATTCTACGCATATCCGCGTAGTACAACAAAACAAACAAGGTCATTAACAAGATAAACAAAATTGAAATAGACTAGTTATTGGTTTGTGAACAAATACTACAAAATCTTATAATATAAAGATAACGCATCAATATACTACGTGTCCGTTTCATAAAATCTGTAAGATTTTGATATGGTCTAAATAAATTATTGACTTATACACGCCTTAAATTTACAATTTCACCAAGAATTTGAATTTCTACAAAAGAAAGAATGTCTATAGGTTATTTTTTTGGTCATAGATGACTTTTAAGTCTTGACGTCGTTGGTTCTTTTGGTGGGCCCAGACGCCGGAACTGACCCTTTCGGAAGACCAACGACCCGTACTTTCCGGTGACATAGAGTCCCGGAGAAGACGAATATCCCGTCGTGAAGTGATCATCCTCGCTGTCGCATCCTACCACCGTCGCCGGCTTTCCGTTCACCGTCTTGGAGACAACAGAGACCTCTCCGGAGAAGATGACGCCATCTATTACCGGTGGAAATTCTCCTGGAAAATTTCTAGCCGTCGAGAAAGAAACAAGCTGAGAGACGGAGATGAATAAAATAAGAATCAGAGCTCCATTTCTATCCATTTTATTGTGTGTGGTCTCTCTGTTTAGGAGTGAACATTCTGTTTTATTTTTCTTCTTCTTCTTCGTCGCTGTGTTTATTTGGTGAAGATCCGTGAAAGTGCATAATGTGTATATATAAGTCATAGAGAGGTCAACAGATCAGTCAATGGCAGTTGCAGAAATAACGCGGCAAGCGTCGGACTCAAGAGAGTTGAAAGAATAGGTCATTAGTTTCCGGTCCAACTAAAATATCACTTAGTATTAATACATTTCCGATGTGGATAAAACGATTTGGAGAAGTGATAACTTTTGCTTGGTAATTTTTTTCTTTTTCTGTCTTGCTTAGTAAATTATTTATACATATGTATTGCCATTAGAGTTGATGTAAATATGTAATACATACACCATTGTAGGTCCCCACTATTGTACTATTTTTTTATTAAATATATTTATAATTGGGATATGAGGATGGGCCTTTATTGGACTATTTGGAGCAAAAGCAGGCCTTCTTAACTTCTTTCTGTAATTTTCAGACAATCACGACACTTCTGAACCAAAGAGAGGTTTTCTGTGTTATGACAAATATTTCCTTTTTGTCTCTTTCGTAGTTTACTTCTCCGATTTGCCTTTCATCGGTCTTCGGGTCGTTGACCTTCGAGCTCGATACACCGAGAGGTTCCAATCTCTCTCTCTCTCTCACGTGAAAATGGCAGGCAGGTTTCGATTAGATGCGGCTATTTCCGCGATAGTCACAGTTCACCCGCACGAGATTCCAGCGTTACTCCATTCCTCTTCCTGCTTCTTCTTCGTACCGATCTCCCTCTCTCTTTCTCCATGTTTATTAGTTTTAACCATTGATTTCGAGTGTTCCTTAACCATCGTATTGGTTTAAATTTATCCACGAGGAGAATTTCAGATTTTGAGCGCATATTTCGTTGTTCTTCCACTCCGCGATGAGGGGGCGATATCGCTTGGGCTGTCAAAGCTCCCGGGCCTGTTCGTAGGATCTTTGTTTCTCACTCTGATTGCTGCTCCTGTTTCCACCTTGATCTTCTCTTTGCCCAATTTGTCCAAATCCAAGGTACTGTTGCTCTTATACATGATCCATCTCTATATTTCTTGCATCCTCTGTTTCCAAATTTTGTTTTTTTTTTGTTCTCCTGTTTAATTTATAAAGGGAAACGAGAGGAGTACTCTGTTCTAATCAAATTCAGTTTAACGCCAACTTTAAACTGTTGACTATGCGTGAGCAAATTATATTGCGTTCTGAATTGGGTTTGGTTTCTGGTTTCTACCAATGCAAATGGTCACTGAAAATACTTGATTTTTCTCCTTCTCTGTGCCGTTTAGTTTGTGTTTTGCTGGAACAATACACCAAATGAGATAGTGTACTAGCAATTATGAAAGATTCTTTGATGAAGCATAATAGCATTATCTTACACATGTTTCTTGAAATTCCAGGCTTTGGTTATAATACATAGATTCTTTAGTCTATCGCTTGTTCTATGTTTCCTTCTTTGGCGTGCCTCCCCAACAGAGTCTATGCCATCTAATTCAAAGGTAAGACAGGAAACTTGAGTTATACATAAGTTGTCTGGAATAAGGCCGTGTCTCATGATTTAACACATACTACTGATTCGAAGGATGCAGTTGACTCGGCATCCGATCTAACAAAAGATCCAAAAGTTAGTATCGATGGAGCTAATCCCGCTTCTGGATGGGACAATCATGGCTGGTTTTACATTTCTGTTCGAGTCGGATTTTTCCTTTGGGTATGACTTAACTCTTTGTTTTTGGTTATAATCGTAAGACGTCTTAAGGTTAATAAATGAATTTATAATCAAACAGAGTCTTTTCTTCTATGTTTCCAAGGTTGCGTTGCTTAATCTTGTCGCTATTTCTTCAACATGGGCTAGAATAATAGACGTAATGGACAGTGAGGTAGTTTCTGCTTCCCTTCCCTTCACTTTATTTCGAAGAACTGGCTATTGTTTCCAAGCATAACACATATTTCAATTCAGTCAGGTGCAAGATTGTTCGGTTTCGTTGGTGCTGGTGCTACCCTTGGACAGCTTTTTGGATCCGTGTTTGCTGCTGCAACTGCTTGGATGGGCCCATGTAGGCATCACATTGTCTGATGATTATATAGTCCAAGTACCTAGATAGAGATATTTTCGTCTGCTTTTATTGTTTCATGAGTGCCATTCTGATTTCACTCGAATATCAATTTGATGTTTATTACAGATCTACTTCTATTTGCCGCTCTTTTGATGGAATTTGCTGCACAGTCTTCAAAAGGGATCGCCAAGGATATTTCACAGTCCTCTGAGGAGTTGTCTCCGCTAAGGTTAGCGAAGCTACAGTTTCTGTCCTCCATATATGTAATTAACATGAATTTTGATTTTCAAACCCACCTTTTTTTTTTTTGCGATGTTTCCCCATCTTATGTTTGGAATAATATGTGGCTATGTATGGAATTGTACGAAGAGTTAAAATTATTTATTCAAAAGTTGAGGTTGGTCTTGGTAATTAACGAGTTTGAATTTCTAACAGAGAAGTGAGATGTGTGCGTTTTCAATTATCCTCATGGCTGGTCGAAAAGTTAATGTTGGTTGCCTTTTGTGTTAGGAGAACTGATAATGATCATCAAAGTGAGAGAAGACAGGAAGCTTCTTCTCCAAAAGTTCCTTCTCCAAAATCGCCTATCTCCACAACCAGGCCTCAGCTTTGGGCCATCTTAGACGGAATGAGACTTATACTAGCATCGCCTTATCTTCTGCTCGTGTCTTTGTTCCTTTGGCTCGGTGCGGTCATCTCCTCATTCTTCTATTTCCAAGTAAGAAAAATATTTAAATTTTGAATTATTTCAAGAAATATGTAGTAGGCTTGTCATGTGAACCATCTCAACCCTGTTAATATATTTCTTTGCCTTGTTATGATAATTATAACCAAGCCATCTTTCTTGTTCTGGTAACAGTTTTTCACAAGATAAAAATTAGTAATATCCCTCTGTTACTAGTGCGTGCAAACTTCCGCTTCTGATGCGAACTGTTGCTTTAAAGTTCCTTTGTTTTCTTGGAGTTTATAGTTTGACTTTGCTGGACTTAACATAAAGAAGACTGAACTTCTTACGGTCACGCTGATGAAATAAAGATATAATTCGCTGCAGAAAGTGAATATAATTGCCACGACAATCAAATCATCCATTGGTCGAAGAAAACTGTTTGCCCAGATAAATAGCTTTGTTGCAGTTTTCATACTCACTGGACAACTGACTCTAACGGTATGTCATATCCAGAGACAAATTCTTACATTGATTTAACATATCCGGTAATTTTCTTTTCATGGTCCCTAAGTATCAGTTCGTATTCAAAATAACAGGGCCGGATCTTGACTTTAGCTGGTGTCACAGTTGCAATATCTGCATCTCCATTTGTTGCACTTGGGAATTTGGTTGCTATTGCCATATGGCCAACTTGGGTTACAGTTGCTGTGTCTGAAACCCTGAGAAAGGTTTGGGTTTATATCGAACTCTTTCGTGTTGCCCTACTGTTCAATTAATTTACACTTGCACTACTTGGTAGGTGACAACTTATGTTGTAACCAGACCTGGAAGGGAACTTTTGTTCACCGTTGTCTCGCAAGACGAGAAATACAAAGCTAAGGTACTGAATCTTTCCCTTTTCTCAAATCCTAGTTAGAAAATTAGTTCTGCTAATGGGAAAGATTACACTTTGCTTTATTTCTCATTCCGTTGCGCTATGGTTTCAGGTATGCATAGATGTGATTGTTCAACGGCTTGGAGATGCTGCAGCGGCGGGACTATTCGAAGTCCTTACCATTGCTCTTGGTGGTCAAACATCAACTGCTTCACTCTATGCCTTGCCAGTATAATAAAGCTTCCTACTTTCTGACAATTCTTCTTGTATGAGTATGGTTAGATTATTCTCCATGAAGTCCTTACAAGTCTCCATTGTTTTTACAGGTGTGTATAATATGGATAGTCACAGCATTTTTCTTGGGCCGGCGACAAGAACAACTGGTGAAAATTCAGGTGGGTTCATCTTTATAGGAACAAAAATCCTTTAAAGAATCACATTGATGAATAGGATCATGCACATGCTGAAGATGAGATTGAGAGGCTTCGACTTCATTTGTAGGAGTCATGGGAGAGCAACTTAAACCCGACCCAGATGAAAGATCACAAGTCGGAATAAGTGCCCCAGAAATTGCTTCTCTAGTGAGACTGGTAGATAAAAAAACTTTCAGATCTTGGTGTGATAATAGATCTTGTAAAAAGGAAAATACGCTCTTTCGACACTGGAGTGAGTGTAGTCAAACATTGTTTTCTTCAATTGGAGCATTTGATTTCAATTTCTATCGAGTTTATTGCGGAGAAATTCTAAATCCTTACCATTTCCATGCCAAAGGCCCAAGTTCGCATGATGACGTGGCTATTTTTTTCCTCTATTGTATTGGGCCTTTTTCAAAAGTTAATAGATTTTAATGGGCTTAGTCTTTAATATCTTCAGCCCAAAGAACCAAACCCTAGTTAGTTACCTCCGTGTCTCTATATTGATTTATAGCTTCCGCCAACTCTCGCGGTTTTTTCTTCGCCCTAGCTGCTGCCTCTCTTCCACTTTTCCGGCGACAATGGTGAGATTGTCTTTACAGTGATAACTTTCCGATTCCGTATTAGAGCCCGTCAAATTGCTTCTATTCATTTTTTCATTTAATTTTCCGGTCTGTTTTAAGCGGCCTTGAGACCCCCCGAATCAGATCACGCTTTTTGTAAAAATGTGACCAATTTCGCTTCATTTAAGTTTCTCTTTACTTAATCTCATCCTTCTCTTTACGTAATCTGAGCTCGATCATATGGAAGTAGATTTCGTCGTGCAAGCATCTTTCATTGTACCCTTTCTGTTTTTAATTGCGTGACTAAAAAAATTTCCTTTTTGTGTCTTTCAGACCAAGAGAACGAAGAAGGCTGGAATTGTCGGCAAATATGGTGAGTGCCAATGACCTATGATGTTGTTGTACCTGCAACTAGAGAATGTATCTTCAAATTCCTTTTGACTTCACCTTGGTGTCTTCATTTTCACTTAGTTTTCCTAAAATAAGAGCTACTTGACATCTTTCTTGTTTCATTGGATAGAAGAACTAGTTGCAAAATCATGATCATAGAGAAAATGCATATTTCTATCGAGTGCATAAGGTCCCATCGGCGTAACTAACAGTGGCTTAGCACATTAGTTAGTCTTGGATTTGGAACAGACTCGTCGGTTTTGCCCCTAATTGGGAAAGTAAGGGATCCTCTAAGGTTCTTTGGTTTCGGTTCGTTCATAGTTCTGAATCTGATGATTTCGTATCTGTGAAGGTACCCGATATGGTGCCAGTCTTAGGAAGCAGATCAAGAAGATGGAAGTGAGCCAGCACAGCAAATACTTCTGCGAGTTCTGCGGAAAGGTACTCTTTTATAATCTCAAGTACCTTTTACGGGTATATTCAATGTCACTTGATGCTGTTCTTATCCACCTAAAGCTCTTGATTTCATGGATCTTGTTATGTTTTGGTTTGTAACTGCAGTACGCCGTGAAGAGAAAGGCTGTTGGTATTTGGGGTTGCAAAGACTGCGGGAAAGTTAAGGCCGGTGGTGCATACACCATGAAGTAAGAAAGAAGACTTCATTTTTTGTTCTCTCATTCTTTCATTATTTCTGATGATTGATTGGATTTTTGATTTGGTGTTTGTTTGTTCTTTTGGCAGCACCGCTAGTGCGGTCACAGTGAGGAGTACCATCAGACGGCTAAGAGAGCAAACCGAGAGCTAGACACATAACCATAGCCTCAAAGTTTTCCAAATCACAGAGAAGCTTTTTGATCTATCATCTAATAGATAGCAGAAACAAGCTCCTTGTTGATTTTGTTTATTTTTCCTTCTTTTTTGTATTTGAAACTTTCCATAGACCAAATGATTTATGACCTATAGTGAATCTTGATGGATTTTGATTTTCTTAATTGCATGTGCCAATCCTCATTATAAACATAGTCTTTCAAAGCTGGCAAAAATTGTTTCAAATAACATTGAATTTGGCAATATAAGCTTTATCCATTCAACTTTCGCATCTTACTGTGTTTTGTGCGCAAGAGAAGAGCTTAGCATCTCGCTTACGTGTCATTTGGTGCATATTAGCATTAATGAAATTACTACTAACGTGCGCAGAAATAAAACGCGTGACACAATTGACGCGTACAGATAAACTTCCAGAATTAAAATATTTATGATAACCAATATTTTTCTATTTAGCCATGTATTCAATCGTGAATTATAACGAATAAAGATACTTCAAAAAGGGTAATAAAAAAAATCGCAAAATCATAAATATAATACAAAAATAAGCACTTTCCAAATAGAATATCACCTCATCAACTCATTTCTAAAAAACAAATCATTGTAAAAATTATAATTAATATATTAAAAATCTGTTTTAATTTGAGTTTCCTAAAATTTGTGCCAAATAAATTAGAAATCCAGCTAGGACTAAATTTATTAGCTGCATATCTTAAAAATAATAATTTTACATTTTTTTATAGTGGATAATACAATATAACGAAAAAATGTACTCAAAATAAAATAATTAAATAAAACAATAATTAACTTTTTAAAATTTTAATTCGAAATTATATGCTTCAACTCAAATAAAGGAAGGGGGATCTTCAATTTTTTTTTAAGGGAACATCGAATCTTACTCTCAGTCTCTCACCACCACAAATAACCAAAAAAAAGGGATATCCCAATCAAGAAAAGACACGTGGAGTAGATTGACCCTGTGGGCGAGAGCTTGACGTCGGATCGCGCTTACACGTCACTCTGCGTATTTTAGTATAAACGAAGTTACTGCTAACATGCGCTGAACACAATTGGCGGCTTGGCGCGCACTAACAAACAGAGGATATCTCTCGAAATTAATTATTTATCATAAATCATAACAACCACGTTATCAATCGTCCCCAAATTAGGGGAATACAAATAAAAAATTAAAAGGGAAATAAAAATTGCAAATATAGCTAATTTTCGTTAGATTATAATGCTAAATATATACACTTCGACACAAAATAAGGGAAAAAAAAGACAGATAAATATTTAGAATATATATGTAGCTGCCATTCCAACTGTAGTGCTTTAGGATCTATAACGACAGCAAATGGAAGAAATTAAAAATAATTAAGTTGACTATATGGAGATCTCTTGAAATGATTCTACAACTAATGGTGTTCAACTCATAGTAACTGAAGATGAGTGACTTGTAAGGAAACGGTTTTTATCAAAAACACGAAAATAGAATTTTAGAGATCTATATCAAGAGTCGAATTGTTTTCAGATTTTATCTAGTATCACACTGGCATTAATTCATACAAAATAAAACTCATAATGTGAGAGACGTGTGGCAAAGAAATGAACAGAGACATCTAATCATTAAGTTAAGTATATGGAGATCTCTTGAATTGAATCTATAATGTTTGACTCCATTTTATTATGTTGGGGAGAGAAAGTAAAACAAAATTTGCCAACGTGAATGTGAATGTTCTCCTTTTCTCCAGGATAACAAGTATGGTGATCAAATTTATTTTTTATTTTTTTTTGGTCAACAGGTGATCAAATTAATTAAGTCTTCTTTAGTTGACTTGAAAACTGATGAGTATGAACAAAATAAATGGAGTTCATAACTGAATAGATGGTAGTTTTATGCTTTGGCCGTGACAACCGCAGAAACTATTTAAGAAGAAATTGTTTTATTTTTTAAGTGAGATCTCGTTAAAGGAATTGTTAGATTAAAATATAACCACTGCGATTATTTACATTACTTACTAATTGAGATATGCATAATGCATGGCCGTGGACTTTTGACCACGATGATTAGCCAATCTTCATTATTCAGAAAGAATATTCCAAATAGTTGTCATCAATATATTAAATATCTTGGATTGAAAAAGAAGAGCCGCAGAGACAGTATGAACTACGAAGGTTCACAATTGGTTGTAAATGGATAAGACTGTCATTTTCCTCATTTTATGCTGAGTTCTAAAAGCCTTCGGATTGCTTACGTGTCACTTAGCGCATTTTAGCATTGTTGCAGTCTGTGCTAACGTGCGCTTAGTAAATTGGTGCGTACTAAAACAGAGGAAATCTCCTGCTTCCGAAAATTAACTAACTGTGATAACGAATGGAATTTAGCCACCTATTCAATTTTTTTTTTTTTAAACTAACCTATTCAATCTTGATTACACGAATGAAAAAAACTTCAAAAAAGGGAATCAGAACCGTAAATACAGCTAATTGTATTAGATTTTAATCTGAGAATACACAGTTAACGACAAAACAAACAAAGAGAAAAAAACTATTAAAATGGATTTTCAATTCGGGGAAGATCAAATCTTAATCTCTTGAATTAATATAAAAAAGGAAAAACCTAATCAAAAGTAACATGTGGAATGATTAAATTAGTTGATTCACTTATTTTATTTTATTTTTGTCGAAATAAATTCGTCATTCTTTTTTCTTTCTTACAACATATATTGTTGAATGAAAAAAATTTAAGCAAAACTGAATTAAATGATATAAATAGCTGACTTAATTATTTTAATTTTTGTCCAAATATTTATGTTCATTATTCATTTTTCTTTCTCGTAAAACAAATTGGTGAAATAATAATTTTAAAGTAATATTCAATTAAAGATAATCAGAGATTAGCAAAAAAAATTCATGTGATCAATTTTTTTGTTTTTAAGCAAAGTAACCGTATTTACAAAATTGCAATACAACCGCAATCTACAATATAGATAGTTGATTATTTGGAAAAAAAAAAAAGAATAGTTCATTATTGCATCGCTGATAGAGAAAAGGTTTCAACTTTTAATTTTTAAACTTTTGTATTTTACTGTGTTGGGTTGTACGCGGAAGAGCAAATCATCATATCGGTTACGTGTCATTTAGCGCATTTTAGCATTAATGGAGTTATTGCTAACGTGCGCTTAAGAGACAACGCTGCGGGACACAATTGGCGGGTAGAAAAAAACAGAGGAAATCTCCCACTTCATTAATGCCAACTCCATTACTTATCTACAATAATCAATGAAATTTTGCCACGTAATCTATAGTGAATTACGTCAATTAAAACTTTCGAAAGGGGTAATAAAATCGCAAATCAACACAATAATAAGGCAAGTGCCTCTCCGGCATATGACAACTCAGCATTTTTGTGTTGTGTGAAGCTGATACATCAGCAAATTTTTTTACAAAAATAAACCAATCATAACATTTTATTAACACACATAAAA
>OVAY01000038.1:0-28313 GCA_900406395.1 Kernera saxatilis
AAATAATTAAATTTTTTTAAAACTATTAAAATAATATATTTAAAAACCTTGTAGAGGTTCTAACCGATGAAGATGCTCTTAGATTGAAATTCAAAACTAATCAAGAAAAGTTTACTTAAAATTGAATCCGCGTTTTCCTTTTTTTGGAAATCGTTTCTACGTATTGTTCTGGGAAGGTCATGTTCCGCCTTTTTTTTGTTGTTGAAGTTTCCTGAAGTTATCCAGTTTCTTTTAAATTTAAATTCTTGGGATTTTTCTAGTCTCACGCGTATTTATTTTAAAATATATAGTGGATTGCAGAATGCAGAGGCTTGCGTTAATTATAATCTGCATTGTGGAATTAGGGATTCTAGGGTTAATCTGACTTGAAATTAGGGAATCTAGGGTTAATAATCTATTATAGAGAGAGAAAGAGAATGGGAGGGTGTTTTTCTGGAGATGTGCAAGGAGGCAAACAAGCCATCGGAGGGGTCCAGCAGAGACCCACTTCAACGACCCCCAACAATGCGGCGCACAACGACGCCGTCGATTTCTTCTTCAGATCACGTGGTCAATTTCCTCTCTTCTCCCAAATCGAGGTATCAAATCAAAAGTTAGGGTTTTGTGTTTGTCTCAATCTGAATTTTTCTCTGTTGTTTTGTTGCCATATATACTGCTGCTGAATATATATGTTCACACTTGGATAAGTCAACCAACCAAGTTACAAATTGTGAATAGAATATTGCTAAACTGAAAAGCACACACAAAACTATTTCCTCGATTTCTGGTGGGGATAGTGTCCAATTTTCGAATCTTTGTTTTTGCTTTAGGAATCGTCTTTCTTGAATAAAATAGTGGATAAGATATTCCACATGTCTTGTACTTTTCTAGTGGAGCCAACCATTGACTTGTGTTCAGTCTTTGTCCATGTTTTTTTTTTTTTTGGTTTCTCTCGCTCTCTCTCTCTTATGGCGTGGGGTTAGTTTATAAAATCTTCTTATGTGGAGAAAAGTATAGCATGGCTTCTTTGTTCATAGAAACTCTTGATACTTATTGTTTTGGTTTTCTGAGAAAGTACCCACACATTGCAATCACTTTACTTGAATATTTTTCTATTTCCTTTGGTCTATTGTAAATTGCAAAGAAATAAAACACAAGAATAGTCTGCAACTTCCTTCAATCCAGCCATTTAATATTTTTATTCTGTGATATAAGAAAAAGAAAGAAGAACAGTTTGCACCACTGTTGTCCTTCAGATTGGTTCTTGTCACTTAAGGATGGCTTAAAGTTATCGTTTTCTTGATGATAATTTTGGCCAATGATGATGATGCACAAAGAAGATATGCCATTTACTTGATTCTTGGCTAATAGAATTTACTTTGCTTATTACTTGCATCTTCATATTCCTTTAGTCGCGGTTATACCTTTGACTTGTGTTTAACATTATGCAAATGCGTGTTGCAGTTATCTCTATCGGCTTCAAAATTGATTGACCGTGACATCACATCTAAGGTATCCCCTAACCATTTATTAATCAATTTTCTAATACAGAATATTCTTTCCATGCACTGTAGATTTCATACTACTACTAGTTTAAGCTTTTTGGATATGGTCGTATGCGATCTAACGCCATTTATTTTTCTTGAAGCTCTTGGTTCTGGTTTCTATACGACGCTGAAAATCAGACCCAACCTTTAAATTCCTTTCTCAATAATAGAACCAACTTTTAAGTATTATACACATGATCAAGATAGTATGTATATAGTGCTTAAAGGAAACTATCTTTTCACTGATTAACTAAGTCAGTCACGATGTAATTGCACCCCGCTTAAGATGAGTCTTGAATTAGTGAACTATCCTTTTTTTGCGAGGAATTCAAATCATCCTAGTATTCTTATTGGACCATCTCTTCACTAAGTATTAAGAAGTGGTTTTTGTGTCGCATGTGAACTTGATGAATTTTCGATTTGTGGTAGAGTGACCCAATGGCTGTCATGTATTTGAGGAAAAAGGATGGGAAGCTTGAGGAAGTTGGCCGTACTGAAGTCATACTTAACAACTTGAATCCAAAGTGGATTGAGAAGATAACAGTTTCCTTTCAGTTTGAAGCTGTTCAGACATTAGTGTATGCTACTCTGAACAATTAATTTCTGATGATTTACACATGTGTAACCACTGGAACACCGTCAACTTATATGACTCTTTTCTCTTTTCAGTTTTCACGTGTATGATGTGGATACCAAATATCACAATGTGCCAGTGAAGGTAATATTTTCGTTGGTAGTAAAATCAATTGATAATAAGAAGTTTGCATTTTGATTTATGAATATACAATTCAAATTTTGTTTTAACATACTGTATAACTCTGCAGACATTAAAGCTGAAGGACCAGGATTACTTGGGAGAAGCCACCTGTGTTCTATCCGAGGTAAATATATTCAATACTAGGACACTGCTACTTGATGGGTTTACTGTTTTTTGGTCATTAGTTTCTGTTACTGCTCTATGTGTACAACATATCTGATTTTTTCCAATTCCATTCTTCTTCCAATCACCAGATTATGACAAAACCTAACCGGTCTGTGACATTAAATCTTACTGGTAACGTTGGAGCTGGTGTGAGTAGACAGTTGGGAACACTCTCTGTTCAAGCTGAAGAAACCGCTGCTTCTAAAACTGTCGTCGAGATGAACTTTCGCTGTGTCAATTTGGATAACAAGGACTTGTTCTCTAAGAGTGTACGTGCAAACTTATGCATCTTGTCTTGTTTGATAACGATATTAAGATTTCTTTCAGAAGTTCCAAGTTCTCATTTTTTTTTTCTCTTTCTAGGATCCTTTCTTAAGAATTTCAAGAATAGTTGAGAACAGTGGTGCAGTCCCTATATGTCGGACTGAGGTAGTAGACAACAACCTCAACCCCGTGTGGAGACCTGTATGCTTGACTATGCAGCAATTTGGAAGCAAAGTAAGCTAGTGGTTTTAGTGTAATTCAATCATATGTGAAAGTAATCATTCTGTTAAATCATTTATTTTGTCTATGCAGGAAAACCCATTGGTTATAGAATGCTTTGATTTCAATAGCAGTGGGAATCATGAGCTAATTGGGTAACATGTTAACCTTCAACCTTTTACTCTTCTACAGGGTCTCACCATATAGTGCTTTTTGTTACTAATAACTGTACTGAACCTCGCAGGAAAACAGAGAAATCCGTAGCTGAATTGGAGAGACTCTGTCTCCAAAAAGAGGTTGCAAACTTTGTCTATCCATCCGTTAGTCACGGTCGCAACAAGGTGCTTACACATACGACCTGGGTAAAATCTTAAGACAGTTATTTTATTTGCATCTGTTTTCTTGAATATTTTTTTGGGATTATTGTAGGTTCTAAAAGGTCAGCTCATCGTGGATCGTTTTGTGGAGAAAGTTCAATACAGTTTTCTGGATTACATATCCAGCGGCTTCGAACTTAATTTCATGGTTGCAGTTGACTTCACTGGTTATTCACCTTCTTCTAATTTATATATTATTATCTTATCATCTTAGAAACTTTGAGTTTTAAGACTGATGGTGTGTCTTCCAGCTTCAAATGGTGATCCCCGAACTCCAGGTTCTTTGCATTACATTGATCCATCAGGCAGATTAAACTCATATCAGCAGGTACCATTGTTTCCCATGCAATTCTTTTGTATGAAAGCAGATTTATGTTCGCGTTCTGTTTCCTCAACACCAATTAATTTATAGGACTAGAAGTTCATCATTAGTTCTCTCACAAACGGCTAATGAAATAACATAGATGTGGCCATTCAAGAAATGGCTTATCATAATTATCTTTACTATCCCATTGGTTATAGTTTGGAAGCAAAGTAAGCTCGAGTTTCTTCTTTGCTGTAGTAATACCTCATTACTGTTTCTCTCTCTTTGATTTCCTATCTATAAAAATTGTTTCTTTTCCAGGCTATTATGGAAGTAGGAGAGGTCATCCAGTTTTATGATTCTGATAGGCGTTTTCCTGCTTGGGGTTTTGGAGGAAGAACATCGGATGGTTCTGTGTCCCATGCTTTTAACTTGAATGGAGCCTCATATGGCGACGAGGTAACTTACAAGACAAAACTGATTAGCTCGTGCTGGTGGTATAATTGTTATAAACAGATATGAAGGAATTTGGTCTCTTTTCTTATTTCAGAGCTTCATATTCCCTTTTTCCATCTCAGGTTGTTGGAGTTGAAGGAATCATGGCAGCTTATGCGAGTGCTCTTCGCAATGTTGCTCTAGCAGGACCAACCCTATTCAGCCACGTGGTCGACAAGGCTGCTCATATTGCTTCACAGTCACTCTCACAAAACAGTCCCAAGTACTTTGTTCTGCTCATCATTACGGTAAGAGACTGAAAACATTGATACTCTGACGCATCTGTAACTAGTGATCCTTTCTTCGATGTCAAAATGTTTGGTTGTGCGAACACAGGATGGAGTCCTAACAGACATGGCTGGTACACTCGACGCATTGGTGAGAGCTTCTGATCTCCCGTTGTCAGCTCTTATCGTGGGTGTGGGAAACGCAGACTTCAAACAAATGGAGGTACATGTTTTGTTTTGTTATAGTAAAATTTATCTTTGTCGTTTCTATGGTTTTAGTGAGATATGACTTGGCCTTGTAAAAAATTTCAGATTCTTGATGCTGATAAGGGTCGCCGATTAGAGAGTTCTACTGGTCGGATAGCTACACGGGACATCGTTCAGTTCGTCCCTATGAGAGAAGTTCACAGTGAGTAACTATATTTTCTCATCTTCAGAGTTCTATATATATACTACATATAAAGGCATGCTTTACACAAGATATTGCGTTTTGGATTGGAAGTAAATGTTGAATTTGGTGGGTGCAGGTGGACAAGTGTCGGTTGTGCAGGCACTTCTAGAAGAACTTCCCGGCCAGTTTCTGAGTTATGTCCGTTCCCGAAACATTAATCCAGTCGGCGCTCCGGCGATTTGAGTTCACCGCAAGCCTCTCTTTAGATTCATCTATATATTCGTTCTATTTTGTCACCTTATTCTCAGTTTACTTGGGTTGGAAAAACAAATTAGGCTTTGCTAGAAAACTCTGAATACAACCTTAAAGCATCAATTCATGAATCCAGCAAGATATATGAAAAAAGTGCCTCGGGTATATGAAAAAAATGCCTAAAGACGACTATTTATCTTGTGTGTGCTTCAACAATTGAATAACTCGAAAATGTGCAAAACAAAATGGAGATGCAGGGGATCGAACCCTGTACCTCTCGCATGCAAAGCGAGCGCTCTACCATTTGAGCTACATCCCCATCATGTTAACATATCATATTTGCTTTTATCTATCATTTGTAAACGAATTACGTCAGAGCTGGTCAAAGCAATTTCTAAGTGTCTATGTTCTCTTTGGTCCAAACATGGCAAGTGAATGGAACGTCCCCTTGTTACTGAGTCTTACTGCTAAAACTCTTGAATGAATTTAGGAACAAAACTGATATAAAGCACTGAATCTCCAACCGAGTGTAAAATTTTGTAAGGCACAAAGGATTTAGCATTTGCAATTGAGTTTACGTATCTGCTTCGAGCTTATATCATTCAGTCACTAAACTAGCAAGCCACTGGAAAATTGAATCAAAACCCATGATCCATTCTGAATATTATATCATTCAGTCATTGAAACATATTCTGCAAAAGCCATCTATGCTTAAGCTTTTAACCAAATTTTGATCCCAAAAAAAAACCTTCAGGGTCTATTATACAAGAGGGAATCCAACAAACTCAGAACTCTTGAGAGGCAGATCCAATATCTCCTTTGTTCTTCCCAACCTTGGAAGGCAGAAGTGTCTGATGAATGTTTGGCAACACTCCTCCATTAGCAATCGTCACACTTCCCAGAAGTTTACTCAGCTCCTCATCGTTCCTCACTGCAAGCTGAATGTGTCTTGGTACAATACGCGTCTTCTTGTTATCCCTTGCTGCATTTCCAGCAAGCTCCAACACCTATCAAATCAAATCCAACCAAATCAGTAAAAGACTCAAACTATCGATTCGATTTGAAATGAATCAGATCGAAAACGAATATACAATCAGAAGACAGGAATAATACCTCGGCGGCGAGGTACTCAAGAACGGCAGAGAGATAGACCGGAGCTCCGGCACCGACACGCTCGGCGTACTTTCCGGCCTTGAGGAATCTGGCGATTCTTCCGACGGGGAACTGAAGACCGGCCTTAGACGAACGAGAGACGGACTTGGTGGCCTTGGGCTTTCCTCTCCCACCTTTGGTCGTACCGCTTCCTGCGCCTGTGCTCATCGTCTCCTTTGAAGCGAAAAACTGGGGAACGATTGAAGAAATTTTGCAGAAATCGAAGAGAAAGTAGTGTCAAGTCTGGGAGCGGAGAAGTTGAGTGCGTTTAGGGTTTTGCCGTTCTGTATATATAGGCTGAAAAGATTAACACTGATTGGTTAGACATGAAATCACGCGGATTGCCAGCCTGGCACATCATCTAGCCTTTTAAATTGTGAGATTTTTGTGGTCCGTACATCTGTTTTTAGTACTTTTGGAAAATGAAAAAGAAAAAGAATATTCATAAGAAGGTGCTACTGCTACTAGAGTTTAACCTTTTTATGTTTTAACCCCTTTCGTTTGCCTTACATTACTTCTCAAGGAAAAAAGGGCATAGAATACTCAATTTTAAAAATATTGCCAGAATTATATTCAAATTTAAACACCAAAATTTGTAATATTTGTTAAATTAATACATTGTTAGGTGTTAATAACGAAAAAGTCGAAAAATCTCCAACTTTGCAACATCGAAAGACACAAAAATTGCACAATTTGATTAACAAATAGAATTGTTACCGTAACCAACAAAAAAACAAAATTGTTATTGAACCAATTATATATCGTCATCAACAGATATCCGGTCCGGATGTATGCTAACCGTTGTTCAGATGGGACAAGGACCAATGAACCAAGGCCAACTAAAAGTTTCAAGACTATTCAAAGTGTAGAGACAGAAAAAAGAAAAAGAAAAAAAGTGAGGTAAGGATTAAGGAGCAAAGGAGATGGAATCTGCAGGTTTGCTGAATAAGCAAGAAGAAGCAAGAAGCCCTTCTTCCTTCACTTGTGGTGTTCTCCTCAGCACCTCCGTTGCTGTCGCCGGATCCTTCACTTATGGCTGCGCCGTGAGATTTCTTCATTTCCTCTTCCCTTCTCTCCCTTTTTTTTGTTGGTTTGTTAAACTTTCCGGTGATTTTGGATTTTCCAGTTTAAATTCATATGAGTTCATCATGGATCTCAATCTGGGGTTCGATTTACATGTCTCCAAATTGATGATTAGATATGTCATAGTATATAATTTGGCCTAAATTTTTGCATTGTTTTGACAAAACAATATCAAACTTGGAAGATGTCATACTCATCGCCTGCTCAATCCAAGATCATGGAAGAACTGGGACTTTCTGTGGCAGATGTAAGTCCACCCATGTGTGCGCAATTCTAAAACCGGTTCCAATAAACCGGACCAATTTAACTGTCTTGTTATTATTGTATGATTTTATTTTGGCCAGTATTCGTTTTTCACTTCGATAATGACATTGGGAGGAATGATTACGGCCGCGCTTAGCGGAAAAATCGCTGCACTCATTGGTCGTCGACAAGTAATTAATTTCCTACCCTTTTTTTTCTTTTTTTTTTTTAGGAGCAGTTCCGTTTATCTCAGATCTTCTAAATTGACGTCATTAATATGTTCATCTTCAGACAATGTGGATCTCAGATATTTGCTGCACCTTTGGTTGGCTCGCTGTAGCGTTTGGACATGTTTGTTTCTCCACATCTTCTTTTTTATTTTTATTTTAACTATAATTTACATAACATGGAAAAATATAGAATAAAATAAATATTATATACTCTATTATTAAATAAAGAAAATTATATATTTTCACACTTTTTTTTAATTAACATTTGATTTGTTGTGATTATTTGAAGGATACTATGCTGCTAAATATTGGACGACTCTTCTTGGGTTTTGGGGTTGGTCTCATTAGTTATGTGGTGATGAACTTTATCCCCCCTTTTCTATTTAAACAAAGTGTTTAGCTATATATAAGAGTACTAAAATAATGTCGTATTACAACTTATATTTTGGGTATGACGTGTTACACCATTTTGTTTGATCGATTGGTCAAAATATTTAGGTTCCTGTATATATAGCCGAAATTGCACCCAAAACATTTCGCGGAGGATTCACTTTTTCCAATCAGGTAAAAAGAAACAATATATATCAAATAACTTGTAATTTAAACTCACAATATTCCCTTTTATTTTTTTTAAGTTCACAGTTTGTAGTTATTATTTGGGTTTGAGCTTGCAGCTTCTGCAATGTTTTGGGATTTCGCTCATGTTCTTAACCGGAAACTTTTTCCACTGGCGAACATTAGCTCTTTTAAGTAACTACATTTTTCTCTGTTGAACTATCTTAAATCATAAGAAATTTAATATATTATAATAATTAAATCATATTTCTAAAATCATCCCTGAATTTCCAATTCTATGACTAGGTGCAATCCCATGTGCTATCCAAGTGATATGTTTGTTCTTTATTCCTGAGTCCCCTAGATGGCTGGTATTTTTAATACTTTCAGTTCTTTTCAATAATTATTTTCAATGTGTTTATTAGGAATACTATATGTAAGCAATTCGGTGGGTCTACATTAATGTTCCTCTTAGGCGATGTATGGTCGAGATCGAGAACTTGAAGTTACTTTGACGAGACTAAGGGGAGAAAATATTGATATTCTCGGAGAAGCAGCTGAAATCAGAGTAATACTTTTTTTTTAAACAACGTTTTAAAATTCGAATTTTATATAACATCCATAACTAATCTTTTTTGCCAAACATACATAACTGTAATATATTTCAACATGTATGAAAATTTTATGTTATTAAACATGTATGAAGTGCATATGTAACCAAAAGAAGTGCATATGTAACCAAAAGTCATGAACTATATTTTTAACTTTTAAATTTTCTTTTCGATGTCAAAACTCACAAGTAAAATTTTATGTGAAACAGGAAACAGTGGAAATCTCTAGAAGAGAGTCTCAAAGTGGAGTAAAAGATCTGTTCCATATGAGAAACGCACATTCATTAATCGTAAGTCTCATCTGAGTTTTTATTTATTTTTTTAAGAACCGGTCAGGTTTTATAAGCACATATAGACATGTTTCATGTCACATGTATTTAACTATTTATAAGTATTCGTATTTCTATACATTATGCCTATAAGTATATATGTAGAAAATACTCCAGCCGGAAAAAATATGTGTAATATATATGTTTAACTTGTCGTTTTTTTTGGTTAATTAATTTCGTTGGTAACGTTTAGATTGGATTGGGACTAATGCTTTTGCAACAATTTTGTGGGAGTTCGGCGATAAGTGCTTACGCTGCTAGTATTTTCGACAAAGCCGGTAAACCAAAATTTTGAAGGGCAGTTCACTGGTTTAATATTGGATCAATATTTTCAAACATTACTGTCTTGTGTAATTAGGTTTCCCAAGCGACATTGGAACAACCATCCTCGCAGCTATTTTGGTAAAAACAAAACAATTATTTACTCCTTATTTCTTCATCTTTGAATAATTCATCTTTTTTATTAAAAAAAAAATTGATAAACAATTCATCTTTTTTATTCAAACACAACTTATTGTCTTATTCTTTGTAAGGTCCCGCAATCTATAATTGTCATAGTAACCGTTGACCGATGGGGTCGCCGACCACTTCTTATGGTTAGTTTTAGTTAGCATTTCATTATCTTTGATATATAAATTTCGTAACTGATTTCCTTGGATTAAGATTGTTTTTTTTGGTCCTATATGAACATTTTTGGCAGATCTCTTCTATTGGTGTGTGCATATGTTCGTTTTTTATTGGCCTCTCTTACTATCTTCAGGTTTAGTCTTCTTAACTTATTTTAATCGCTGAGTTAACTTTAATATTGCATTTTCAAATTATCTAGACTTTATTAGTTGAAATTTTTATTTTCCCTCCCTGAGCAGAAGCATAGTGAAGTACAGAAGTTTTGTTCCGTTTTGTTAATAGTCGGTATTGTGGTACGTAAAGGCCAAATTTACTTTTTCAGTCGATTAATATTCATAAATCTCTAACTTGATGAAACCACATAACACTAATCAACCGAACTATACACCAGGGTTATGTCTCATTCTTTTGCATTGGTCTAGGTGGAATACCATGGGTAATAATGTCCGAGGTATTTGTTTACTTTTATTTTTAACTTTTATGTCTTTTGGTTTTTTTTTTCAAAATAAAACTTTCGTTAATTCTGGCAGGTATTCCCGGTGAATGTGAAAATCACCGCGGGTAGCCTTGTAACGGTGTCAAACTGGTTTTTCAGTTGGATTATCATTTATAGTTTCAATTTCATGATGCAATGGAGCTCTTCAGGTAATTTTTACTCGTTAACAATATATTATAGGAAATAATAATTTATTTGACATTATTTTTTCTTCAAAATATTCCAAATTAACACAAGATTCTCAAATTTGTTGATGGAATTTAATAGAATGATCATATAGTTTTTTTTTTCTTTTCGTTTACCGGATTTTCAGGAACATTTTTTTTTCTTTGCTAAAAGGCTTTCATTTTTTTCGGGGATTTTCAGGAACATATTTCATATTTTCTGGGATTTCTCTTATGTCAATCATATTTATATGGATTTTGGTGCCTGAGACGAAAGGTCGAACACTCGAAGAGATTCAAGCATCACTAGTTCGACTTTTGTAAATCTAAGATATGTTTTTTTTTTTTGCTAAAGCTCCAAGTATGATATGTTACAAAACTTTTTTCTTTTTCTGATGTTTGGCAACATGTTACAAAGCTTTTAACAATGTGATATTTGAATAAGTTTTTCTTATAATGTTTTCTCTTTCGGTTTGATTAACTTGCTTTATAACATTGAATGTGAAAAATAGCGAAAATATATGTTATTGTAAAAGTTATGGATCCTAAACTATACTCTTAACATAATCAAATAAAATTTCGGCTGCATCAAATATACTGGAAAGACTTTTGCTCAAATTAATTACTAATATTGTTATAAATTGATACAAATGAAAAGTTATCCCTTTATTTTAATGACAAAAAAAGAAGGTGAGAACGATTTTCCAACGTTTGTTTGCAAATATTTCTCAATTTATATAAAGGTTACGAAGTGGAAACTTCGTAGAAAGACAATAACTAGAAGGGGATACAGTAACCACTATCAGAAGTTTACGGACCACGCTGAGAAATGCTAAAACGTGGAGGAGTAGACTGCAAACTATAAAGTGCTATAAGCTAGTGCGGTAGTGCCTAGCGGCTGTGTCGTGTCGGTTTAGAATAAATTCTCTCTCCCCCGAAACTTCTCGGTGAAGACTGAAGAAGAAGACGAAGAATCTTCAAGATTCATCAATGGTGATTCCGCCGATTTTTAGGTATTTTTCTCCTCTCATATGTATACTCTAATTTTTCATTGTCGTTTGACTTTTGGTTTTTCTATTTTTTTTTCGTTGAAGTATTAACTATAATTATTGTTTGATAGTTTCTTTAAAAAATGGTTTTACGAACATTCTTATGTATTTTACGTTTAGGTTGAACTTTCCCGCTGATGCTGACAGTAAGGAGTTCCAAGATAACTGCATCTTTCTCGCTAAGTAAATCTCGCTTACATTCCGTTGTATTCATTTCGGTTAACCTAAATCTGCATTTCTGGGTTTCCTGTTTCACCGAGAATTTTCTTTTTCTCTTTTTCCTGATCGATCATTCGGTGGAATTCCAATAGGTTTGTTGTTTGCTTTGGTGAATTTGCAGTAGAATCGATGCCACTATTGGGAAGGATGAAGTTCCAGTGGATGCTCAAGAAGTGGCTAGAATCCTCATTCGTGTTTGTTTAATTTCGTCTTCTCTTTGGATATGGCTTCTATAAGTTCAATTTTTCAAGGTTCTTCTTCATTTGGGTTAGTGTACTCATCATAGTGCTGTTTATTTTCTGTGTTATATGGTGCAGGTGTTCCAACGTAGATGTAATGATCAAACGAGGGCGAGGATAATGGTGTTGATGATCTCAGCCAAGGTAACAGAAGAGACGATTACAATTAGTAACTCTTGTGGTTCTGAATGATGTGCTTTCTTTTTTTCTTTTCTTTAGCTATGGACATTTTGGCAGAATCACTATATTCAGAATTTGCTGATTTAGTAGAGGTATCGTATGTATATAAACCACTGTATTTGTGTTTCTCGCACAGAGTGCTTGTCAGCTTGGATGGTTTCCGCAGAGAGAGACTCAACAACTGTTGGCACTTGTAGACTCGGTATGTGTAGTTCCAGATGAATTTCTGACTAGAGAATTTTCAGGATTCTGTGAATACTGATGTTTTTCTTCTTGTACAGATGTGGAAGGGTTTCAGCAGTCCTGAAAATGTCACCTCTAGTCTAATTAGTCCCGTCAGTCTACTTCCTCGGGTCATGGAGAGGTAGGCGGCGATTTTCTTATGGCATTTAAGCCTATTACGATTGATTTATCGAATGTATTTGACAGCTTCTTAGGCAGCCATGTGTGTTCATTCATTGATCTCAAACTAGCAAGGGTACTACTGTATGAATCTAACCGTTGGTTTTTTTTTTTTAATCTCTTCCTTTTCTATCTGTAGGTTCTATCCATTTGTGAAGCTGGGGCATATTCTTGTTTTTTTTGAGGCGAAGGTGACTTTATTTATTATTCAGTTCTAAGCACCTTTTTAATGTGTGCTTTAGTTAGCTTTGTTTCTTCTGGCAGCCAGAATCAAACGTATTGCTGAAGGACTTCCATATTTCAAAGAAGATGGTGCAACATTCTCCCAAACAGAGTATAGTATGTATTGGAATTTGAGTTATGGATGCGTTTTATTACTCTGCTAGTCTTGGTGATAGAATTTTCGTCTTCAGTTAAATTTGCTTGGTCGCTCATATTGTATTGTGCATATGTGATTTCTCCTGCATTTGAGTTTTTAATGCAATTAGGTAAGCAGATGCATGAATGTACTTTCAAGGCTTAAGTTTCAGCTTTGCTGGTCATGTCACTTCAGCATTTTATATTGTTGAATCTTTGTTTATGTACCTGCTTATTATGCTTGATGGTTTATTACGGGAATCTTGCTTTGCTCTTCAGGGATTGATTGTTGTCCGGACAGAGGACATAAGCAAATCTAGTTGTATTATACATCCCCAAAAAGTCAGGTGTGGTTGGATTGCTTTCCTTTTTCCACTGACCGTTTGTGAAGTAGTTTTTGTATGTTAATCATGTTGGCTTTCATATGAAAATTACAGCTTTTTGTTGAACGGAAAGGGCGTTGAAAAGAGAGTTAACATCTCAATGGTTTGTGCATTTCATTTGTTTCTCGGATATGTTTTTGAAGTACTTACATGTTACATGTAATTGTTTATTGTAATTTCTTTTCAGGATTCTGGGCCGCAGCTTCCAACGAATGTTATTACCCTGCTCAACCCTGGGGCAAATCTTCTGCAAACAATAGGATGTTTTGGAGGTTTCTGTTCAATTATGATTTTATTCATCATCCTCATTTCTTTTCCCCATTTTCAGTAATAATCAACAGATACCATTTGCTATAGGTAGTTACTTCATTGTTATTGCCTTCTTGGATGGCTTACCAATGCCCGACAATCCGTTGCTGAAAGATTATGTTCATTCTGAAGTCATTGAATCAAATTCAGGTATATTCAGTATTTAGTCACTAGGAGAAAAAACGATCCGCTTAATGTTTATTGTATTTTCCACAATGAAGTCATCAGATCATGTAGTCATCTGCATTCATACAATTATATTCCGAGCACTCTTCTCTATATCGACCATTGTTTGTTTTTACAATTTTTGTCTGTAGATTGTGACATTATTGAGGGGCCATCAAGGATATCTCTCAGTTGTCCTATCAGGTATCCGGGGATGTTTTTCTAGCTTTATATCTCAAGAAGTTGCTTTCACAGTTACCTTAACCTTTTAAGATTTAATCATCACCATTATAACAGCCGCACGCGTATCAAGCTTCCTGTGAAGGGTCATGTCTGTAAACATCTTCAGGTGAAGAGAACTATTTCATAAATACTTAGCATTCAAGGCTCTTGTTTGCTTCGCTGTTGCCATAACATGTCTTCTTGAAGTAGGATTTTTGTAAGTAAATACGTTATAAATGTGTAACATCCTGAATTGTGAAAGTTGCTAGTAAAAGGGCTTGGCTTATAGCAAAATTAGAAATTATAAAAATATTTCCCTTATCTCCATCGTGATATGTTACTTTCTGCTGCAGTGTTTTGATTTCTGGAACTATGTCAACATAAATACGAGAAGACCATCGTGGCGCTGCCCGCATTGCAATCAGTCTGTCTGCTATACTGACATCCGTGTAGATCAAAACATGATAAAGGCAAGTAGCTTACCGTTGTTGCTTAGTGGTACATCTTTTCACATCTTACACTAAATAAACACGCTTGCCTCATATCCACAGATTCTTGAAGATGTGGGACGTAATGCTGCAGATGTGGTTATCTCTGCTGATGGATCATGGAGGGTTGTACCGGAAGACGGTGAGAACTTGGAACTTGTGCCGGAAACCACTCATGACCATGGAGACCCAAATAGTTTCCTAAACTTGGGGGCAACTGTTTTGGATCTTACCAGAGATGAGAATGAAATGGAAACATCTGGTGGCACCCAAGTTGATGAACAGAAGCCTTGTTTATCTGAGATTCTGGGTCCGTTAAACAACACACATAAGACTGCTACAGATTATACTATACTTAACCAGTCTTCTGCCTCAGTCAATGCACTGCCACAGTTGCCACAAACTTTGAATGTTTTTGGTGGACAGCAACAATTCATTAACTTACCGCAAGTAGTAAACACCCGAGATTCAACAGCAAGACAAGCCTTACCCATGACATTCTTACCAACCTCATCTCCGCAAGATAGATTAGCTACTAACACGGCTAGCTTTCACATATCAATGCCTGCTGCTCAGTCTTCTCAATTTCAAGGGTCACATGTTACACCCCTTGGACATTGTCTAGGAAGAACCTCTGATTTGATGGAGAGATGGAACCACATCTATGGAAATGGCATACCTCAAACTCGATTACCACCCATGCCTCCTCCGTTGCAGCATCATTATGCAATGCAGGTTTGTCATCCATTACCCTGGCTATGGTTGTTTTTTGTTTGTTTGCGTAAATGTCTGGTGAAGCTACAGTACCATGACTTTTTTTATGACTGATACATTCCATCTAACGCCATCTAATATTTTTTTCGTGGCTGGTTACCACCTATAACAGAAATTATGAGCAATTCAAATAGAATGGTTAACACATGTTGCGATTTTCATCTGTTTTAAATTTTTTTTGGCCTAGGAAAGTTGGAACCAATACCTGATCTTAACCACCATTTTGGCCTTCACGGGTTCCGATTCCTTGCTTGTTTAACTGACTCTGAAGATTTCCCGTTCTTATCTGTTTGCAGAACCAGAGGCTTCCCATCAGGAGCATGTCCCCTGCACAGCAAAGACCGATGCCATCTTCCATTACACATCCCCAAACTTTTGCTGTCAACTATGGAGGGACCTCCGACCAAAGTCTGAATCCTGGTGGTGCAGTGGAACAGTTCTCATCACATGAATTCATGAATATGACATCCGCTAACCCTGCAACTTGTCGCCCACAGACCCGGATGCGAGGCAGCCTAATGCCCGGTTCTACGGGGTATGACCACATGATCATTCGACCTACCCGGCCGGTTCAGGCACAAGCTCAAACTCTTCCTCCGCCTCAAACAACAGCTTATAATAATGTAACTGATGAAATTCAAGAATTTTTGGCGCATCCAAGCTATCCGAGTGGTATTAATGAAACACAAGCTGGGATGGGTTCATTGCCCGTGGCTGAGGGTGTTGGGGCATCGGGGTCGTTTTGGTCAATGCCTCCTGAGACATGGTGATATCTGATGTAGCACACGGTTGGTAGCAGTAGCATGCATCACTAACACAATCAGTAACTAGTATATAAGTTGTTTTTTGGTACTAACCGGTTTAGGTTTCCGGTATGTATATGGCGCAAGTTATTTATCGATCTAGGGTAGATAAACTTCGTTTAATCTTTAATTTAAAAAATATATATATTCTAAATCCTAAAAACTTAAACCTAAACCTGAAAAGTTTAAATTCATTTCAGGTTTTGGTTGTGCGCTTCCTAATTTAAGCATAACTTAAAAGCAGTAGACGATGAACAGTGAAATGATAGAGTTTGTGTAAAGAGAGAGAGAAAGAAAGCTATAGAATATAATATATTCAAGGGATATATCATTTGCGGTGGGTGGTGGTCCTAGCCCATATCTCAAGTCTCAACGTTCACGAGGTCACAATACTTATCCAATCATGTTCTCACTAGTTTTAATGCTTTTTGTAACATTTCTGAGATTACCGACTACAGAATCAGAATCATATGCGCAATAGACAAAACTCTCTCCAAACCAGTTGTCAATTGGTTAACTATTGCTCGTTTATCCGACGAGGCTGACCGTTTACTCTTTTAGGTGATATGACTGACAGTTATATAAACTTTTGTAACAAAGTAAAACAATTAACTTCAAATAAACAGTAACAAATTTTTCCTTTTTTTTCATGGACCCATTAGTCTTCCTCGTCTTCTTCAACGACTCAAAAGCTCATTTAACCTAAAAAGAATAATAACATGTTAGTATATTTTTGTTCGTAACCAAAAATTTTGATCTAACTCACAGTTGTTCGGAAAAACTAGAGCATGTTGACGTGCAGGACAATTGCGGGAGAAGTACGGTGCGGTTATAATAGTAACAAAAATAAAAATAGATAGATTCATATGTATATATATATGTTTTTGTGACTGTTGGAACCGCACCGCACCGTGCGGTTCCATCACCATTCGGAGCCTAAGTTAAACTAGTTTCTTTCCGCACTCGATTTCATGGCTTTGAAGACCTTCATCGTTAAAATTATTTTTTAATACACCACTTACTACCAAGTACCAATATTAGTTATGATGCTTGATTTTCTTCAGTTCCATTTATCATTTTGTCTGTTATGTATGTCATTCGAACATTTATTTGGAATTTATCAAATCTTGGTCTTGAATTGTGTACTGATCAATATGTCGGATCAGTACCATAGTTAGTATTTAATTATTTATCAACCAAATTAAAATCATAACCTTTAAACCAAATAAAAAAACAATTAAAATCCTAACCTAACATAAACAAGTAGTAGATTTTTTAATCAAAATAAATAAGTAGATCGAATTTGTGCATTGGTAGGTACGCTGTTCATCATACTAAAAACGTGAACTATTGAAATAAAAAACGAACTCATTTATTAATGTTTTTTCCAAACATCAAAGCTCATTTATTATTCTGTCTCCTGATATTATAAACTATCATCAAAGACAATTATTTGAGGGGAACTCAAAATTCGAATGAGGACAAGAGAATACGATATGAATGTATAATAGACAACCTCGTGGTCCTATACTCCTATTTATCTAAGTGTATCAACCGAATAGTGGACATCTGAAGGAAAGAGAATGGATCCAATGTACCACGCGATGATTCTGATTAAACAAGCAAATAATAGACCTTGTTAATTATATTTTATATCTCGAGCTCCACTTGTTTGTAACAATCTATATAACTGTACAAAATTCCCATGCTTGTAAAGTTTTATCTTTATATTTTATAAACAAGTCACACTCGTGAAATCCATAGTTCCACCGCAATATCATTTCATTGTCAGTTTTAACTCCTTTAGCACTATCTTCTTCTTTTTTTCCCTTTAGCACTACGTATCTTCTTTGGATAACAAAATTCCAACCTTAGCACAGTATAAAGATTCATTATATTTTTTTTTTTAAACTATGTTTTCCATTTTAAAAGACTGAAGGTTAAGATTTAGACCTTAGTTTTCGATTTTAATAATCTTTAAAATAACCAATAATACAGACTAATAAGATCAATTTGCACTTCACTTCAAATCCAAATTTAAAATAAATAACTTAGTTAGTACGATCACATAACCCAATGACAAAAACAATTATGGGGATCCGTAGCCACCAAATGTGCTGGTATAGTTGTACAAGATTCGGTCCAAAAGAAACTTGATTCTCTCATGCTCCTTTGAAAATCACTCGATTCTTCAATGAACATCATATTTCCCTAGTAATGTAGATCTTATTATTTTTCAGTTTTTTTTTCTTCTTTCTTTTTGATAACTTCTAAATTCGGAGTCGAAATCTGTATATTTTCGTAGATTCGGAACTAGATATTTTTGAGAAAAAAATTAAACCTAAAACACAATAGAACCAAATCGTTGCACTAACCACCAGTTAAAAATTTACAGTTTTCCATGGGTCTGTGTTTATCGAGGTTCGACGCCGTGCTCAATTTGCTTTTCATTTTTCATTTTTCTCTTATTCTGTCAATTTGCCATTTATTGATCCTTGGCTTTCTTTTGCGCACGATTTATTTTTGTCATATTGATTTCATGTTTATCTGTTAGATCGTTTTTATTGATTATTATGTTATATGTTTTTCTTTTATTTTTTCTCTTTATCTTGATAATTCTTTTTCAGTTCTCAATACAGCATTTTTTTCGTTCTATGATTATACTACCGTTTTCAAGAATCGAGAGCCAGTAACAAAATTACAAAAATAAGAGGTTTTTCGAATCCCGGAAAAGAAAGCTCACTATATTACTAGTTTGAGACAAGATTTAGAGTTATTTTCTACAATTACTTAATAATTTAATTATTATATAAAATGATTAAGTAGTAGTTAAATTTAAAATTTGTCTCGAGTAAATATTCTTCTGGATCCACCGGGGCCCTATCTAGATATTTTTCGGAGTGAATGGTCTATTTTTTGCTTCCTACGGCTACGATTATAGTCGTTGCGTTAGTTAATTTTGCTTCACTCCGAAAAGACAGAAATTTATTAATAAATTCTTTTAGGTCACAATTTGTTATTGGAGTGCCCACTTTCTTCGTCACATGTAAAATGGACCAAAATTTGTATATCTTAAAAATGAGTCAGTAAAAGGAGGCCAAACATTAAAGAATCCCAACATTAAGATTCTTAAAGATATGAGTCACTAACTTTTGTTTTGTAACAATTATCACTAAAGAATCGCCTTTTTCATATTTTTTGTTGCTACTGCTTTTTATTTCTCTTATTCTAGGTTCAAAGAGAAACAAAATATTAGTCAATACATCTCTAAGCATGTGTTCATTTGATTATCGAACTGATTAAAATATTGAATCTTTAACTCAGACTAAATCAGGAGCTTGGTAAGGAATTCAAAATATATACTAATCAAAAGTATGTTTAATAATGTTTAAAAAAAATGCATGTTTAATGTGAACAAAAAAAAAGCAATATATGAAATTATATAACTCTTTAGCAAAAAAAAATGAAATTATATAACTCGATCGGTAAAGCTACATTCGGCTTGTGTTCATTATCGTTTGCATCTGACGACGTCGTTCGGAATAACAAACACTAATAGATGGTGATTAGATGATTCCAGAGAGAATCCATCACCAAACAATAATCATTTACTGTCACGTAATTTCAAGTACGGTGGTAATCTCTAGCGATCAACAACAACGATCAACGATAATGAACAATGATATGTTGTGTTATTTGTTTGGCAGTCGTTGCGACCAGCGATTAAATTCAGCGATACTTTTTATTTTAGTCGCTGGATGAATCGTAAAAATAAAAATTGGGAACGTTTAGTCGCTGTTGTTGGTGACTACCAAATAAACATTGATTACTTCTTAAATTTTAAGATACATTCCAACGCAATACACTTGTTTTATAACTCGGTTTTTGACTTTTCCCAATTCATATGCTAGGAGACGATAACATCCACTCAACGATTCATCATCTTTCAAGAGAAAAAAAAAACCATTTTAATTTACTCAATAAGTCTTGCAGTATGATTATCTACGCTACTCTTATGATTGAATCATTTACTTAATTAACTCTTACGGTATGATTTTCTACGTAAATGATCCTGGATTATGTAAACTTTAAGAAATGATAAGGTCGAGCTCAAGTCTTTCTGATTTATAACTCATGTCAAAGTTCTAATTTTTCCTAGTATAATAAACGTTGCAATTAGTATCGAAAAATAAGCAAAATAAAGATGGTTGAACAAAGTCACATCTAGCCAAAATATTGAATGGTGAACAAAAGTATTAGAGTGATCAAACCAACGCATTAGATCTTTCAAAAGTATTAGAGTGATCAAACCATTTTTAGATAAAGTTATTTTTATCACTCATCGCATTAGATCTTTCAAAAAAACAAAAATTGATAGTAAAATAAAACATGGTAGCCATCTGATGCAGCACAACACCAAATTCCAACGCATTTTTCTAAAGTGCGTTAAACCTGCGTCTACAGAAAATGTGATAGTGACAATTGACAAATAACGTTGATTACTTTTGTATGTATATACTGATTTTGGTGTTTCTCCAATTTTTTCCATCGAGTCCGAGTCTCATAACTTTTATAAGACTACAAAAATGAACATCGCTCTCTGCTCTTCAGCCTATTCCTAGATTTCATTTGTTTCTTATTTTGCTAAATGCCTAAAATTACCTTAGATTTTCCTTTTAAAGATATAGACTGAGATAGGACAATAAATACCTTTTTTTGCCGGAGAAAATTCATAGGTTGTTGATGATTTCCTGATTTCTGTCGGTATCAAATTAGATATGAAAATATGTCATAATTTGACGTGCAAGGAGAAACCGGTGAGTGTAATAAGACATATGAAAAATGGATATGTAGTTTCTAGAGTTGCTAACAAGTTACAAGTAATCTTGAATTGCGTCATTACTCTAACGCAATAGCTAACGTGCACGCCTTTTTTCTTTGATATATGTAAACTTCAAACCTCTATCAACGCGTTTACTATTACATGAAAATAATCAATGTGACAACTCATTCCAATTCATGATAAATTGATTAACCACGTACACTTGATTAATCATGTAAGAAATGTTATATATATTCTACTCTTCTTCTTCTTCTTTTTGTCAACGATTACATTATACTCTCATCCAGAATATTGAAGACTCATCATACTATTTGTGTGTTTAATATACGGCAACTGTTGTTTTGTCTTTATCCAAAAAAAAACTGTTGTTTTGACTCTCTTTTTTTACGCTAATTAAGAAACAGATTAGATATACGTACCACCTCTTCTACTCTACAAAACAAGTTTTTTCTTGCAATTCTGTTAATTTTTTTATTTATTATTTTCACTAAGAGAAAATCATGTATTTTGACAAAAATGTACACTGAAATTCGAAAACGACAGTTTTTACTGGAAATGTATTTTTAACACAACACTTATTTTGAAAACATAAACTAGTACATCATTAATTCGGAAAATATAACAATACTAGTTTATGTTTTCTCAAACAAAAAAAAACAATACTACTAGTTACGGATTCAGAAGTGTATCTAGACATTATGATACATATAATTCATCACAGAATTTCACTCTATTACGGTTTTGAATCGTGGTAGGGACCACTTAAAAAACTACCCATTAAAGAAGGAATAACAGCCACTAAAGTCGGAAACAAAAAATGGTGAATCACACACTTTAAATATTATACGCCAGACGGCCAACAAAAAAGTCAAGTAATAAGAAAAATTCAAATGAAAAAAACCAATAGAATTATTTAGTTCAAATAAAAAAAAAAACAAAACAAATAGAGTTATTAAAAACCGAAAAGAAACGTGACACAAAAGGAAAGATGGAAGCTGACCTCTGGCTTTCCTCGTCCATTACTCAAGGAATATAAATGAGCTTTCGTCTCCGTCTCAGTCTCAGATCGAAGCCAAAAAGCGATCCAAAACATTTTCTCAATACTCCAAAAACCTTTTTCGAGGAGAAATTCACAAAGATGACGAAGTCGGAAAACCAAAGAAATCTGGAAGCTGGGTTGTTACTGAACAAGAACCAAAACGACATCAACGAGTGTCGTATTACTGCCCTTGTGCTCTTCAGTACCTTCGTTTCTGTTTGTGGCTCTTTCTGCTTCGGTTGTGCGGTGAGTCAAATCATTGATCTTCATCAATTCTGAAATTTCTGGGTTCAAAACAAAAAGTAATTATATATACATACTTACTTATGAATATTTGGGGTTGGTTTTTTTTTTTTTTTTGAAACGGGTATTTGGGGTTGGTTTTACAGGCAGGTTATTCATCAGTTGCTCAATCAGGGATCGTAACAGAGTTAGGCCTCTCTGTTGCACAAGTAAGAACCAACCATTTTTTATTATTATTTTTTTTCACTCAAAAGTCTCATTCTTTCCACTTTTGCTTACATTTTTTTTGCTTAATTTGTCTCGTTTTTTACAACTTCAGTACTCGATGTTTGGGTCAATCATGACTTTCGGAGGGATGATTGGTGCCATCTTCAGCGGGAAAGTCGCTGATCTCATGGGTCGAAAAGGGGTAAATTTTACCATCTCTCTACAATTTTTTTTTTTTTGTTTTGGTTAATAACTCTACAATTTGATATATACATATACACACATATGTTTGAAGATCAAGTAGTTATGATTTTGTCTTTGTTTTCTTAAAACAGACAATGTGGTTTGGTCAAATTTTCTGCATTGCCGGTTGGCTTGCAATAGCATTTGCAAAAGACACGATGTGGTTGAATGCTGGAAGACTATCCACAGGATTTGCTGTTGGTTTATTCAGCTACGTGGTAATTATATATCCTTTTACTTATTTCTTTCATTTCTTTTTATATAAAGATATATGTATATAGAGATTTTTTTTTGTTTTTTACTGACTCTATGTTAATTCTGTTGCAACCAGATACCAGTTTATATCGCAGAAATAACACCAAAACATGTTCGAGGAGCATTTGTATTTGCTAATCAGGTAATTTAAGAATAATCAGGGAATAATATAATTTAGCCAAAAAAATATTCTGAAACTAATAGTCTTGGAAATTGTTGAAATGTTGTTACAGCTGATGCAGAGTTGTGGGATGTCATTATACTACGTCATTGGAAATTTTGTTCATTGGCGTAATTTGGCGTTAATCGGTAAGCTTTACTGCTTTCATACATTTTTGTTTTTCTAGCAATTTTAGTGATGGGAGAGTGATTTTACTTTTATTGGTTTCTTTTTTTAGGTCTCATTCCATGTGCTTTGCAACTTGTGAGTTTGTTCTTCATTCCAGAGTCCCCTAGATTGCTGGTATGTTCAGCTTAATGGACCCTTTTTAAAAAATTTTGATCCTTTTACCAAAAAAACTGTGAAGTGATGATTCAATATGGTTTAAATGGCACGTAGGGAAAATGGGGACGCGACAAAGAATGTAGAGCTTCGTTGCAGCTTCTCCGTGGAGATGAAGCTGATGTCTCTGAAGAAGCCAACACTATCAAAGTATTGCAACTTTTTCAAACATCTCTGTTTTTTCAAATTTGTTTGTTTCAAATAAAACGAGTGAATAATGACCAAACAACTGAAAATTTCCAACTGTAGGAAACCATGGTGTTGTTTGATCAAGGACCAAAGTCGCGGGTTTTGGATTTGTTTCAAAGAAGATATGCTCCATCTCTTGTTGTAAGTTATTCTGAAACGTTTTGTAGCGAAAATGCCGATTTTCTTTTTTACCAATTACTGAAGTTTGCGACATTTTTTTCCCAGATTGGTGTGGGGCTAATGCTTCTGCAACAGCTCTCTGGAAGCTCAGGGATTATGTATTATGTCGGTAGCGTATTTGATAAAGGAGGTAAACAGAAAAAACATACTCTGTTTTGCATGTTCCAATAATTGATTGTCTTCATTTGGAGTGACAAATCTTTATTCTTATATTTACTCTTGACAGGATTTCCAAGTAGCATCGGCTCAATGATTCTTGCAGTGATCATGGTATGTCTTTGCACATAGTTTTTCATTTTATTCTCCAAAAAAACTAGCCAAGGACTACACTTATGCTCATGTGTTCTTGTTTGCAGATACCAAAAGCTCTACTGGGTCTGATTTTGGTTGAGAAAATGGGACGAAGGCCGCTTCTATTGGTAATATTTTGCATCTTTTATGGTCAAATATGAAATGAAGCAAATGAATTTAGCACCTCTTCTAACACATGAATTAATCTTTAATTACAGGCTTCTACTGGTGGGATGTGCTTTTTCAGCTTGCTCCTTGCTTTTTCCTTCAGCTTTCGGGTAACGTTAACAATTCGCCTTATACCAAATGATATACAAACTTTGAATTCACTATGTTATATTTATCATTGTTTATTTTCCTTTTTGAACAGTCATATGGAATGCTCGATGAGCTCACTCCCATTTTCACATGTATCGGTGTAATTGTACGTATAAATCATTTTTTCGACATAGACAAGCAACTAAAAACAATGCTCTTTGTATAAATTGATCTGACTTTTACATCATCATTTTTTTTTTCACAAAACAGGGTTTCATTTCTTCATTTGCCGTAGGCATGGGAGGCTTACCATGGATCATCATGTCTGAGGTATAAACCAACATTAACTTCTTTAGAAACTCCTCAAAAGCCGATATACATATAAATTTTACGACTCTAAAAATTTTACATATTGATTATGTAGATTTTCCCAATGAATGTTAAAGTTTCTGCTGGGACTCTAGTTACCTTAGCCAACTGGTCCTTTGGTTGGATTGTAGCTTTCGCCTACAACTTCATGCTAGAATGGAACGCATCAGGTATAACTCATATATATATGGTCATTAAACTCTCAAAATGAGGAAACTTTATTAGAACCATTATCTCATTTTTGAAGTTTACTGTCTTTTTCAGGAACGTTCTTGATCTTCTTTAGTATCTGCGCCGGGGGTATAGCCTTTATTTATGCGATGGTACCCGAAACCAAAGGAAGAACTCTGGAAGATATCCAAGCTTCTCTTACAGATTTTCTACAATGAGAGTGAGATTTACCTGTTCATAGATTCTTCTTTTTTTTTATACTTTCATCAATTGGGGGAGGTTTATAGTTTTTGTTATAATTGTTTCCTCATTTTAGTATAAAATTTTTATACAATAGAGAGAAGTGATCACTTGAAAAAAAATGATGTTTAGATCTCTGTCTCTCTCTGTCTGTTCCTCGGCTACACCCATTTATGTATAGTATAGTCCACCTTTACGCAAAAAAGTATTATAAAAATTACTTTTAAATTACTGTCTTCTTGCTTTCATTGTAATTTTCAGAATTCAACAAATTGAGCCCAATTCATTTGTTTTGTTAATTTTGTTTCGCATTTCTGGCCCTCAATATAGTTTAGCTATCGCTGTGCCAACCACACCTGTGACAGGTTTAGTGCATCTGATTTGCATCAATCATAAAAGAACAATCCTTTTGAAAGTTTAAACACCGTACTGCCGTTTTAATTTTTTTTTTTTCATCTGAAATTTTGATTAATAAACGAGTTGAAATACAAAAACCGGCAGAAAATAGAAATATCTCCGGAGCCACGAGCCCAAACAAGGGAGCCAACAGCCCAAAAAAGGGACACACACGTCCAAAAAGAAAGGACTATACATACAATCCCACCAATGACCGGTAACAAAACTAGACGACAGAGAGTAAAAACGGAAAAAGCTGATCTAAGAGCTAACGGAACGAAGATAACCCCAATGCCTTATTCAGTTGTGCAGAGAAAACAAATTAAAACTCATTATATTGCTCATACCTCGAACAAAGGAGAAATGATAGAGCCACGAGCCAAATTAATCGATCCAAAGCATCCCCAAAAGCCGGTTAGAGCGAAACTGTTTTAAAACCGTCTTTGAAACTGCCGTTTTAATTATCTTGACATTTTTTTATTTTGTTGTTAGTTATAAAACTATTGAATTTTCAATTCTTGAATAATTTCTCACAAGTGGTACACATCAAGATGCTCTTTTCATCTTATTATATATTAGAAGTCTCGTAGTCGACAACTTGCACGTATCAGCATGATTTGTAAAACAGAATCTCTTTAGAAAAGATTTTTTTTTTTATTAATCAGAAAGGAACAAAGAGAGCATATGGGAATGATCTCATGAATTGCCTTTTCTCCTCTTTCCATGATCTCGTCGATTTAGTTTTTTTAAAATTGGAAAGATTTTTTAGAAATCGTTAATCGGCTAGTCCATTTACGTGTCGTTGACTTCTTTTCATATGCATGTAAAAACCCTTTTTTTTTTTTTCGGTAAACAAGCATGTAAAAACCTTACTTCCACTATTTTTATGTTTTCCTTACGTTCCGTTATGTTACTTTGTACGTTCCATTTTTTTACGAGAAATTAGAAGATTAAACCAAGTTGAAGATGAACTAACTCAAATCATTGATAAAATTGTTAAACAAATCTATATACCCAGTTAGCGACAAACCAGTAAATTAGTAGTTGGTCGATTACTTGGCATAATCACGTATAAATACGCAAAAAAAAACTGCACAGTGTGTAAACTTTTCAGTAAAAATAGTGTTGTGATTAGGTTTTGATTCAATGACTTAACAAACGTAAGTGGGTCTACAAATGTTTGGGCTTGGAAGTCCAATTATTTTTAGAAGAGAATTAGTAAGAAAATGGTGCAAAACAGAAGTACATATATACGATTGGGACATATAGTATGGGCCTTCTTTAATAAACACTAAGTTTAACAAACTCTCCCATTTTCTTGCCATTTAGACTTATATTACCATTGTGAGTAGATTTTAAACATTGAATCAAATTAAAATCTACGATTGAAGCAGCTTCTTGTTATCGCCCAATGGCCATAATTTTTATTGGGCCGATCTTGCTTTCTCGTCCGCTTAGTTTAAGGGCCTTTTGTTTTTTTTCCTTCGTAAGTTCTGCAAACGGCGCATGGCATTTGGTAATCTCCGACTTTATTCTTCAAATTTTTGCATGGACCTACTTAACTCTTGAAAAAAAATGATTGACAATATAGTTACTGAATTCTAAATAAACTGAATCGATATATTTTTCTAAACATAAAAAGTACATATAACCACTTTAAACAATAAATTTATTGATACAAAAAATAACAAGTCCCTATTCGGGGTGAGGTGTACGTATAACTCTTCTTCTTATGCTTATAGTTATACAGTTATACTTATACCATCCAATAAGAACCTAACCCAATTACATAGTCACTGGATCCAACTATGAATAAAGATGAAAAAGACATGTATTCGTTCATGTAACCAACATGAACCTTCCTTTCAACTTGTTTACTCTATTGTGTTTTGCATTTATGACCAATGGAACATAGGGACCCATAGAACAACTACGCAATATAAAAACTTTTTTGTAAGCTATATATATATATATATGTGTAATGTGTATATAAGATCAGTCAAATTTGTCGAGATTTTGATCAATTTAATATTCATTGGAGTAAAGAAATGGATCAACTTCATAGCTGCGAGTCCTTGGCTGTACATAGAGAATAGTCAAATATTTGAATTAAGAAAAAAAAAAGGGTGGATTAGTCGACCAGAAAAACAAAAGTTGCAACGACTTTTCAAATGTTCAATTATTGATAAGGACGAATAGATTTCTTTCTTTCTCTTGCGAACTATTATGATATGGGATTGAACCGGTTTAGTTGGTTAGATAAGCACTTGATTAATAAACCGGTTCAATCCCATAAATTTTTTCTTTGTTTAGTCTGCAATTTCCCGTAAATCATGTTTTATTTATTTATTAGTATATCTATATATATTACATGCACGACTATTTATATTTTGACAAGCATAAATAATCATAAATTTAAATATAAACATAATTAATCACTGTACAACTTAAATGTAAAAATCAAAGAGAAATATATAAGACAAATAAAATCAAAATCAAAATCCATATTCAAATTCAACGTAGATGACTGAATGCAAACAAAAGAAAGATTACTATATAATGAATGAACTAACTGAAGATTTTAAAAAAATAAAATTGAGCCGCCTTCTCGTATACAAAAACTATAATCTACGCGGGACGACGTATTCTAAATTTCTAATAATATTAATAAAATGCCACTACACATTTAACATTTAACCCAAAAAAAAAAAAAATGCCACTACACAACAATAATAAGAAGAAAGTAAGCGAACACAGTTTGATCGCCCAAGACACGACCAAGTCCACTAAATATTAAAAGTTACTCTAAAAAAAAAAAAAAAAAAAAAAA